>VWPW01008193.1:362209-378752 GCA_013389825.1 Crypturellus undulatus
CGCCGGGCCGTGACGACAGTGCCCGCCCGCCCGCCGCCAAGGGCCGCCGCCCCGCCCGCGGGGGAGGGGCGCTGCCGAGAAGGGCGGCCGCGGCGGGGGTCGGTGACCAGCGCATCGTTCAGGCGGAGAGCGGGCTCCGACCTCGCGCCTTCCTCGTCTGCCTTGACCTCGCCGCCGCTGCAGGGTCTTCAGGCACAGACGTTGAAGGGAGATGTGAGAGCAGGGGAGAAAAACGCCCCAGTCTTCACTATGGGCAACGCTTGGTATCTTCCCCTTCAAGAGGCCTCCGCAGCGTCAGCATTCTCTGAGTGATATTTCAGGTGAACTGTGCTCTTAGAAGAGCTCGCTCTTAAAAGAATTTAAAAATGATTTTTCTTTCCTCTGAGAAACACTAAATACTAGTAGTAACGACGATTATAAGAAAACACACTTAACACTAGAAATGAATGACAACACTGCAAATGTTAAAAAAATTATATTGTAAGTACAGTACAAAAAAAGTTTCTTTATATAATTGTGATGTAATCTGGATCAAACGGCAAGGAAATAACAAAAATATAAAAACTGCTAAGTCTTGCCAAAGTTTTCCCTCTAGTACCAAATACCACAAGATACAGATTATACAAAGTGTACAAATTTTAAATAAAAATACAATATACCAGGGCTGTGTGTGTTTTCAAACTCTTCAAGAGTTTTCCATTGTACAGATGACAAAGTTAGAGCTGATGCCCTTACACATCTACCCCTTTACCTCAGTGTTCAGTTGTAAAGGGCTGGGAACAGCCAGCTATTTTGTGCCACTCCCAGCAGCAGATGTTTTAGTAGGGTCCAGAGTCACAAACTGAGTTAGACTGGCTCCCTCCCAGGCCTCTTCCCAATTCCAAAATCTCTGGGATTAGTCATATATTGTCAAAACATGTCTTCTCTGGTCCAAGGCTTCAGATAAGAACACATATGACCATCTGAGAACCTTCTGCTTCATCCACTAATGCAGTGAAAAAATGTAATATAGAACTGAGAAAAGCTCTGTGACAGACTGCCTTACACTGGTACAGCTGGGGAATTCATGGTAAAGACAAATGGAGAGAAAAACTCTCCTGAACACCTGAGGATTTAATTTAAATATGATTGGGGACTCAGCCATAACAAGGGACAGCTCACTTTCAACTGCCCTACGAACCTACACTTCAAATTGAAAGTAGCCCAAAAGTACTCTTCTACTGGAGATGCAGGGGTTAGATTAAAAAGCCTCATATTTCAGCTTCTACCCAGCTTCAGAAGATAGTCTGTTTCTTACAAACACTTAACATCTTGCTGTTGTTGTCGCATCCAGAGCTGATACCTGCTGCTGCACGTTTAGCTGATGCGTGCAGGAAGTGACTGACGCACAGCCACTTCATATTTTCCACACACTTGGTGGAGGGAGGGATTTTTGCTTTTAAATTACACACACACACACACATATATACATACACACACACACACATACAGAAATATACAGGATAAATTAAAATCTGTTACAGATATTGGTAAAAGTTAAATACACGTGATATGAACACCACATATACATACATACAGACACACAGAGGCCTATATGAAAATCAAGTGCTTTCCTGCATCTCCTTTTCTAGAGGAGCAGAAAACCAAAATACCATGTATGTGGTTGGAAGGGGAAGTCCTCACTCACTACTGCTTCAAACTGGTCATTAGTCACTGCCTCACAGCAGCACTGTGGCTCTTTAAATACTGCTGGTAAAAGGGGTGAGATTGGTGATCTCAGAAACTCAAGTTCTCTGTTCAAAAAACATGTGCAAGATGAGCAGAGGCAATTCAGGTTTCTCCCATCTGCTACCACTCCCCTCTGCATTCAAGTGGGCTGACCATACCCTGAAAAAAATCAGCAGGAGGTTCACTCACAAGCCAACGTGCGCAATTTGGATGCAAGGCCACATGAAAAGCACAAATTTGCTGCCATTTTCAACTTTAAACCAACTGCAAGCTACCAGACCAAGCAGCTGTGGCTTACAACTTTCAGTCATCAGTCACTGACGAGGGAAGCTTGGAAGTGTGATTGAGAGGTAAAGACCTCTATCTCTTATTGTAAAGATCTCTGTATCTTTTATCAGCTATCCAGCCCCTCCCTCAAGTGATAGATTTTAACCTGTTCAGTTCAGTTTTACTCCTTGGTCCAAAATAAATTGGCATCTCTAACTGTCCACTGAATAATTAACCTTTCAATTAAAGATTGTATCCGGTCATCTTGTCCACCTCTGCTTAAAGAAAGTTCGATTAGAGCAGGTTGCTCAGACATTTTTTGAATATCACCAAGGATGGAGATTCCATATCCTCTCTAGTTCCACTAACCACTTTTACAGTACCTTTTTTTTTTTTTTTTTTAGTATATCTAGAAGTCAATCCTCTGGCTCCTTCCCCCACCAACATTTGAATTTAAGACTAGTTTCTCAAAAGCTTTCTGAATTCTTCATAAAGATACTTTGAGATTGGTGTTCATTTCACCCACCAATAGAAGAGGGCACTCTTAGCTTAACTTCACAACTTTTCATAAAATTAATAGAAGTCAAATAGTTACAATCCTATGTATATACTATACACGTATAAACCGTTAAAACCCTACACCTAGAGCCCTTTGAGAGTGCTGGCATGGTGCATGTGCACACAAGTCACTTATGCAGAGGCAGAGCACATCCCGGGATCTCTTCCTATCAAAGTCCAGGCATGATGTAGGCGATGTTGTCTAGTGTGTTTGACTGGGAAAAGAAATTCAGTGTTGTTTAACATCAGATAATGACTCAACATCCTTGAGAAATGATACAGATGAGGAAACTACCAACATCTTTACTGTCTCAAAAGTTATCATATGAAGAGGTTAAACAAATCTCATTATTACCATTGCTAGGCTAATTTGCACATTCTTGGAAATATGCATAGATTAAACACAAGGTACCCTCAGTATTTGGAAGCAACTATGAAGCAGAAATTGCTTACAACTTCCCTCAAATGACTTCCTCCTTAAGAACTTCATTTTCTTTGAATTTCGAGCAAGCCACATTAGCCCAATCACAGCAACCACTGGGAAGACTTGTAATGAATGACTTGAGCAAAATGATGTAAATAGTAGAATATACATTAAAAATGATTCTATATACACAATCATTTATGAAACTCTGCAGTGTAAAAGTTCAGAGAAAAAGCCTCAAACACATCTCCTAATAGGGTATCAAATGGCTGAATGTAAGTGCTCTCCAGTTTTCCTTGCAAATGTTAAAATTCTGAAAGTAAAGACTCCTCCTCATGCATATCAGAAAACAAGACCCAGCAGTACTATTTGCATGTTCTTCAAATGCAGTATATCAGCAACCTCAAACCTGTGACTAGATGGCTGAAAGAAACTCTCCTTTATCAAGAGGAGCTGCATCTGTACCAAACGCGATTCCCAGAATTAAGCATTGCCACCTACTGCCTGGAAAGATAAACTGCATACTACATGCAGCACTAGCACTGAAAACTTTATCTTTGTTTTAAACCCTGCTATCTTTACATTTCTGATGGTAGAAATGAGAATAATTTTTTATCCAGTCTGAACTCCATTTCTCAGAAGTGAATGGTTCACTAAAGTTCTAGCGCTCCTTATAATAATACAATGGTCATGTTACCAAGATACGCACCATTAGTCATATGGAAAAGGGGTGTCATTGCTCTGAATATGTTTGGCAAGCAAGAAGGAAAAAAATTATAGGATGTTTTCCATGGCTTAGGAAGGAAACGCCCTGCTGACTCAGCTTTTATATAGACAGTCACCTTGTGGGAGCTCAGTTTCAGCTGTCAATGTTTTTGCTGTTAATAATCCTTTCTCAGCACAAATCAGTTTTGGGGCTGTCCCATTGGCTGTGCCAATTTATATCCTATTTCTCTCTCTGATATCCTATATCATTCTCTCTGTCCAGGTCATTTGTATTCTTTAACTTAGTGTATTTTTGCAGACTGTTTGTTGTTCTTGCTTTACCTCCTCCCTGCCCCCATTCTTGGCTTTACTCATGGCTCCTCTTGGAGATATTGATTCCTACTCTTTTTTGTGCTGTTGCCATGTTACTTTGTGCCTGCGCTGATGCCATGAGCCACTGCTAAATCAGGTCTCAACAGAAAAAGGGGAAGAACTTTTAGGTGTTATCTGCTTCCTTAAAAGGGAGACAATTTTTCTTTTCTTGGAGAAGGTTAGAGCCATATTAAAACTCAATGACATTAGGAATCCTAATTAAGATAGCAAGTTAAGATTTTATGCTGCTTAAAAAAAAAGTGGCATACGGAGCACCATGAAGGGGCCTCTTAATTCTTATGCCAGCTTTCAAAAGGGGCCTTTTAATTCTTATGCCAGCTTTCAAAAATAGTGGCATATGTACAGGTGTGTTATTTGGATCAGATAGATTAATTAAAGAAGCTACACACATTTCAGTCAACAGAGCAAATGTTACATCAGTTTCCCTGTAATCTTTAAAATTTGTCTTTACTGCAAAAAAAAGTTGTACAATACTGTATAGCAGTAACATCTTAAAGAATTTTATGAAATATCCCTCTGAAAGCTGAATGAGCAAGATAATTATCTTTGTAGCACTGAAATTATAAGCACATAAGAAGTCATCTACCAGAAAATTCCAGATGAACTCCACTGAAATGAATGAGTCTTAAACAGAAATAACCAAAAGAAACTCACCAAAACTTGCTTAGGGCAGCTATTCAACTCAGGCAGTTGTGTTGTCAAACAGACTAATGGGCCCAAAGCACAGATGATTGAGTCTAGGAGTACAGATAAACTTCCTGAAACAGCCACCATTCCCTGGAAGTAAAGAAAGAAAATAACTAAATCAGGACAAGTAGTGGAAATCACAGTCCTCTTACAATTGTATTCTTGTGGAGTTAATACAGGCTTATGTTTGTGGCCATCTAGTTTATTATTTACATAGTAACAAAACTTTACTAAGCACTTGACATACAGGGATTGCTGATTCAAAAAATTTCAGAGTTCAATAGGCAATAAGCATTCATAAAATAGTGAATACAGACAAAACAGACAGTTCTGTTAACCATTTAATTCCACTTTTTTGCCACTTCTTACCATCTATTGTCTATGTAAACCCTAACAGCAGTAACTATGTTGACAGTTTTATTTTCAAAGCCTAAAGAAATGCGAAGGGCATAGAAAATTCAGAGAGACCTAGACAGGATGGACAGTTGGGCAGAGAGGAACCTCATGAGGTTCAACAAGGACAAGTGCAGGGTCCTGCACCTGGGGAGGAATAACCCCAGGCACCAGAACAGATTAGGGGTTGACCTGCTGGAAAGCAGCTCTGCAGAGAGGGATTTGGGAGTCCTGGTTGACAAGAAGTTAACCATGAGTCAGCAATGTGCCCTCGTGGCCAAGATGGCCCATGCGATTCTGGCCTGCATGAGGAGGAGCGTCGCCAGCAGGTCGAGGGAGGGGATCCTGCCCCTCTGCTCAGCTCTGGTGAGGCTGCATCTGGAGTACTGGATACAGCTTTGGGCTCCCCAGTACAAGAGGGACGTGGAGCTTCTAGAATGGGTCCAACGGAGAGCCACAAAGATGAATAAGGGACTGGAGCATCTATTGTGTGAGGAAAGACTAAGCGAGCTGGGCCTGTTTGGTCTGCAGAAGAGAAGACTGAGAAGAGATTTGATCAACATGTTCAAGCATCTGAGGGGTGACTGTAGGCAGGATGGGGCCAGGCTCTTTTCTGTGCTGGCTGGTTCTAGAATGAGGGGTAATGGGTGTAACTTGAATCACAGGAAGTTTAATCTCCATGAGGAAGAACTTTACTGTGATGGTGACACAGCCCTGGAACAGGCTGCCCAGAAAGGTTGTGGAGATCCTCAAAACCTGCCTGGATGCGACCCTGTGCCACATGCTCGAGGTGTCCCTGCTTGAGCTGGGGGCTTGGATTAGATGATCTCTAGAGATCCCTTCCAAGCTGAACCATTCTGTGATTCTGTGAAAATGCTTTAGTGATTGATAAATTTCTAGGAAAAGGACTTTTTTTGCATGCTTTTTTGTCATGGGGGTATTTTTACTACAGAGTAGTTCCTCTGAAGAATAACCTCAATGCAGTAATACCAGAAACAAAATACAAGCACATTTATTTTTCTGCTGCTAAAGTGGAACGATCACATTACCATTAAATTCACTCATATTTAATATTTGAGCTAAATATTTGTTCTCCTTAAAGGTCGAGTCAATTTCTGAAAATAAGTGTGTGTGTGCCCACACACACATCTCTAAGTGTGTAACCACTATCATTTAACTGTAGAAAACAATTAGAATAGCGCATCTTCTACGTTACCAGGGAAGTTGAAACCCTAGTATCTCCTGCCCAAGCTCTGGCAACAGGATACTGCTGGAGAGCAGCAGCACATGTGAAAAATACATCTTGATAATGGCTTTCTCTGGTAGTCTTCTCAGAAGGCTTGAGATGGTAACAGAAATGGTATCAGATATTGGCAAAGGCAGAAGAGGAATACTACCTTCAAGGTAAACATACTGAGAAAAGACTGAAGTGTTTGTTCATTAAGAATTGTGTTTAGGGCCTAGAGCTGCTAGCCAGGGACCTGTCTTTAATATCCACTGCATACTGACAAACAAGGCTATTTCACTGAAAATGAACAGAAATAAATTAAAGAAACAGGACACTCCATCTTTCCCTTCCTTTTAAGTAAGTTAAAGATATAATAATAATAAAAAGCAATTCTGTGTATGGATTACGTGAAATCCTTGAGACATTACTGGTTCCAACCTCACCTCTGTTTCCTGCAGCCTGTGACCAATGAGGCTCAGAGATTCACCCAGCAACTGTAAGTGCGCGGCGACATCAATAGGCTCCGTCTCAGGAAGTTTGACTGGTGAAGCAGGCACCACCACAGTGCTGGTGGGGGATTTCTTATGAGGGGAAAGCGCGCCTGTTGGAGAAGCTGGAAACACACAAATTTGAATTCCGCATCGTCCTCTCTCATTCTATTACTTACAAATCAATTTACTTCATAAAGTTCAAATCTCAAAAGCAGCAAATGCTAAAATAGTTCTGTGGACCTGGTCCTGTAGTCTTTGGAGTCAAAACTTCCACGAGTGAAAAGCATCTACCCCAGCTGAATGCAGTTTCGTAGGTTGGGGAGATTTGGTAAACAGCAATGTCAAAATAAGCACAACCTTTTTTTTCTCTTGCAGCATGTTAGTCCCACCTCAAATTCTCTACTGCCTCTTCTTGTTTTATGTTTCAATTCCTGAAGTACTAAAAATCCCTGTTCTAATTAGCATAAAACATGGAAGTGTTTTTTTTTTTTTTTTTTTTTTTTTTACAACTAGCTGAAATCATTTTTTGAATAAAGCATAAGTTAAAAAAAATGCCAAGGCTTGTAGGAAAGCAGGTAGTAGTGGGAAGAACAAAAGCATCTGTTCTTTGTTTCACAGACAACATATCTCCCTCAACCAAAAAAAACCTTGAACAAACAAAGCACAACAATTACCTTTTACTTTCGGTGCACCATCTGAAGATGACGCCTTCCTCTTCACAGTGGTAGCCTCTGCTTTATTCTGTTTGTGCTGCAGGTACTGAGCTTTCTGTTTCCAGATCTGCAGTTATCAGTATGAAAAGAGAGATTTATAACATCAGGTAATTCTGTTACCTGATGCCAGACCCTGGAGATAGAATGATTTTATGCAGCTAACTGGTTGAACAATGCCATGAGGGTAAAATAGATGCTTTTATAACCACACAGGCTAGGTTACCTATTTTTCAGTTCTTCGGGGACAAAGGAAACATTTTGTAAGGTATGCATGTTCTGGCCTAGGTTAAGGCCTATCTAGTTAAGATAAATCATTTTGCAAAAACATCTCCCACAGACTTACCAGTTTATCCTTATCAGGTAGCTGCTTCCATACTTCTGCCAGTTTTTTGCTCAGCTCTCCAAAATCTGGCAGAAGAGAGGAAAAAATGCTTAATATGCATGAAATATTAAAACCAAGGAGAGAATTTATAAATTATAGAATGTTGACAGTGGAATAACTGGCCAATGCATACACATTTATGAAGCAAAGTGTTCTACATCAAGAACTGTCTGCCCAGGAAGTTATTTCCAGTGTGTCTTTCATTACTAAAATGAGAAAAGCTCATATAGGGGATATAAGAAATATGTTTATATGGATAAGTGATGCAATGAACTGGCAGAGATAGATCTGCAGCTAAATGAAAGTGAAAGTTGGCAATTTTTTATCTAGGTTCATGGCTTGGTTAAAATACAATGAAATCAAATAATGAAATCAATTCCTATTCTCTTTGCTGTCTCTAACTCCAATCCTTCTTGTTATCTCTTATTCAAAGAAAAATGGCACTCTTCACACTCAAAACTAAGAGTTTGGTATGACATAGAGAAGGTATGTCCTGATAAATAATCCGACAGATGTATAATCAACAGAAGATAAGGACAGGTTATTCTCTCACCTATTCCAGGGTGATCAGACACTATAGTTGTACGATATTCCTTACAGAATACTTGATAGGCAGACATGTTCTTCTTCTTTGGCTAAGGAAGGAAACAAACATTTTTAATTACAATGAGGTCTACATGAATTAACAATAAAATGACATTTATTGAAGTCTTAGAGAAAGATACTGTGCCTAGATCAGGAACCTAGTGTTTTAGTTGATCTGGCTGAATTTAGTAGCTATGAAAGCACAGAAGCCATCCAGAACAGTCTTAATATAAGGCTTATCTTGCAACAACTCTTATCAATGCATTTCATTCATAACTCACAACTTAGCATTCTAAATTCAGGATCAACATACAACTTCATTAATATATCTCAGTTCTAAAACTTAAAATTAAATAAAATATCTCTTATACTATTCACAGTACCCATCACAGATCTGTCAAACAATTTCAGTCCCCATTCTGATGTTTTGTTCCATTCCTTGCATGCCTACAAAACAGGTCATAGCAGAAAGAAAGTAGTCGCTAGAAGTACAGCAACAGCAGAGGCATAAGCAGTTGTCAAGCTGATTTTGTAAGTACAGGACAAAATTGGAAATATGGTAGTCTGTAGAACAAATGGGAAAGTATACATCAGCGTAGAGTCTGATTCTTTTTTACAAAAATTATCATGATGGACTAGTTCATTGCTAGCCTTATCCAAACTCGTGTCTGGCAATCGCTACAGTAAGTTACGTTAGAAAATTATATAGCTGTGTAATAATTCTTACCAAGCAAATTAAGCATAATCTTTTCAAAGGACGTTGGTCAGCTAAAGACCGTCCTATACCACAAAGAATATATATTTATATGGTCACGAAGAGTAAGTATTTATATGACTTTTGTTACTAAAAGAAATTAAAGTAGCTGAAACATTTTTTTTGCCAAATATGCTGCAACAAAGCCATTGTTGCTGATACTAATTATTTTTCTGTTTTAATATAACATGATTCTGTTATGCAAAGGGCACACTTGACACAATAGAATTATTTTCACAACAGTGAAAGTTAGAAATATTTTTAAATAGAAGACAAAAACAAGGTAGTTTTGTCTTAGGCAGGTCTTAGTAGGCCAATTATTATTGCTGAAAGAAATTAAACAAACCTCTGTGCACATATGTTGGATTTTCAGATCCAGCAGTTAACCTAATAAATTGTATCATTTCTACCATCAAGCTGTGGTAACCCTCTAAACATTGTGGTTTCTGCAATCTACTGAATCTACTGAAATAATGGTAATTAATTCTTTGATGACTTCTGCAACACTGAACAACTAACTTATCACTACCCAACTTCAAACTTTCTGGGTATCTCAATTTCTATCTTCACTCCTATTTTTCCTTACTTTGTCTTTGTCTTTTTCTCTTTCTCTTTCCCTTTCCTTCTCCTTTTCTTTTTCTTTCTCCTTTTCTTTCTCCTTTTCTTTCTCCTTTTCTTTCTCCTTTTCTTTCTCCTTTTCTTTCTCCTTCTCCTTTTCTTTCTCCTTTTCTTTTTCCTTTTCTTTCTCCTTCTCCTTTTCTTTCTCCTTCTCCCTTTCCTTTTCTTTCTCTTTTTCCTTCTCCTTTTCTTTCTCTTTTTCCTTTTCTTTCTCCTTTTCTTTTTCTTTCTCCCATTTCTCTGCTCTTTCTTTTTCCTTGTCTTCTTTTCTCCTCTTCTTCTCACCCTGTCCATCTGAGTGAAAAACAGTAGGAGGTGGAGGAAGAACATAGGGAGCACTGGTAGGAGGTGGTGGTGACACTGTTGCTTCTGCCATAGGGTGGCCGGAACTCCTTCTACATTTAGAGTGCTTCTTCTCTCTGTGTTTCTCCTTATCTTTTTTCTTCTTACTTTTTTTGGACTTCTTCTTCTTCTTGATTTCCCGGTAGGAGTCATCTATCACTAGCTCTCCAGCCTCTAACTCACCACCAGAAGACGAACCAGATTCTGGTGGTGCTTCCAGTCCTGAAGCATCATATTCACTCCCATGGCCCTCTGAAAAATGGGAGGTGTCAGCACCACTCCCCTCAGAAGGTGGATGTGGGTCTGGAGGTGGCTTGTGCTTCTTCCGTGCTGACTTCAGGAAACTCTGCAGCTCATGACCCAGAACCAATGAGCCTTGCTCATCTCGAGCTGATTTCTTTGAAGATTTCTTTACAGCTGCTGGTGATGAAGAGTAGGGGAAAGACTCATTGTCTGCTGCACTGCTTCCTTTCTCCTTTGGTGAAAGGATGAGCTTCATCTTCAAGCCATCAGGTTCCCGGAGAGTAAGTGTCTCTGTGTTCACATAAAGAGGTTTCATTTTTTTAGATTTGTGGTAGCTACCATCATCCACTGAGTGTTCCCCGCTGCTTCCACTCAGCTTCTTCTTGTGGTGCTCCTTTCTGCATTCAGAATGGCCAGAGGAAGAATGAGATGATGATTTTTCGGAAGTTTTCTTTGAAGACTTTGAGCCAGTGGCCAAAGGTGAAGTGATAGCTTTGAGTAAATCCATGTTTTTATCAGCAGAGGGTGGGCTGGAAATTGCTTTTTTCTTCTTCTTTGACGGTAGATCCGAAGGTGAAAGATCTGAAATAGATCAACAGAAGTGTGTACTAAGATAATTCCCTTAAAAACAGCATTATACCATCTTAAGAAGGGAGGTGGGAATTCTGCAATAGCTATGATTATAGATAACTGATCTGCATCCTGGCTTGAGTACAAACTTATGAAACTTACTACCACCTCAGGGCACTCTTGAAGATACAATTCAAAAAATATAAGGAAGACAGACAGACTAAGCAAGTTCCTGGAGTTTTGTCTGACTCATTTTTCTATCATGAAATAGCAATTTTTGATGAGGATAAACCCTCTGAGTCTGAAATACTACATCTGAAGTGAAAGGCTTTCTTGTTACTTTTAGTCAAGGAGAGACTAATGAACTGCAAACACAGGCTTTTTCATTCTGAAACCAAATATTTGATAAAATTTCAACTTGTAATAACATTCTAAAGATGTGGCTTTCTTTTTGCTTTAGGACAAAAATAACCTTTTAAGACATTACAAACCAAATGTCTTTTTCTGGTTTATTTATTAACTATGATAATAATGTCACTGTACTTAAACTGAACCACAAGTGTTCCTCTTGTGCTTTGACACATTATATTTCTACAAATTCTGAGAAACAAATATTATCACCTGCAAGTGAAATCAGAGCTTGTAATACAACAGAGAAAGAAATACAAAAACCACAAAGGCTTCCATTAGAAAACTGCAACGTGATAACGAAAAGAGGAGTGGAAGCTGCATATCCCCAGCAATGTACTTCCTAAGCTAAAAGCTCAAACATCAGTCCTTATCTCTTGCTGTGTGATACAATATCCTGATCAGGTTTCTGATAGGTTGTCCTAAGACAGGTTGGTGTATTCTCCTCCCTGAAAGGCCACAAATTTGATGACATTGGTTAATGAGCTCCCTTTCCCCAGGGTCATGACCAGTTAGCCCCTTCCTCTGTCCCATCACTACCTTACCTCTGTAGCTGAACTCATCGGAGGAGTGCTTTCGCTTCTTCTTGTGAGGTTCTGCCCCCAGAAAGACAAGCTTGCTGTCCTACAAAAAGAGCAGAGAAGCTGCTGAACAAACAAGAGAGAAACTGTAAGAGATTCATATGGACTACTCACAGAAAATAATTCATAAGAGTTATCAGAGTATTGGTTCTACTGTAATGCCAAGGAACGCTAGTCTTAGACCAGGATCCTCACTCTAGGTGCTATGCAAACAGAGGAAATATTCTTTGTCCCCAGAGAGCCCGAAGTATAGATACAAGGCAAGAGACAACAAGCAGCGTATGGATAGAGTACAAAAACAGTATTAGTCAGCACTGGTTTCAGCACATCAGCCACCTCACTGGCATCAAGCTTTCTGTAGACATTGTAGCATAATAGGAGTATAAAAAGGCAGCTGAAAGAAGATAGATCTCTATTGGGAGCTCTTCCAAAATCAAAGGAGCAATACAGGAAAAAAAATGTGGAAGAGCACATTTGGAAGTGTTAAGAATTGGGCAATGGAAGCCAGCATTTGGAGATCAGCTGATGAGTTGATCAAAGACAAAAGTCTACATATTATTATGGCTAAGAGTTATCTAAACATGCATAGGCTGTCAAGCCTTGAAAATGAAGGTGAGTAGTTTATATTTAATATGCTGGAGAAAATAAGTGAAAGGAGGCATAGGGAGGTGACAAGGAAAATGATGGGCTGGAAAATTGACCTCCATATCTCATGTAACCCAATTTTTAATTTGTTGCTTGACCAATTTAAAGTGTGAAAATGAAGCTCCTCTGCAGAATTTCATCTGCATGGTAGAAAAAGAAGTTTTTAATTTACACTAGAACTTTCTTTCTCACATTTAAAAAATCAAAAAAAAAATCACAAGATAGTCACCTTTGAGCTGACAGCAGAAATTTTAGCTCAAAGAGGAAAGTTTTGAAGAAACTTAAGTTGTCGCTACATGATTTCAGTGTTAAGGCCCCAAGGAGATGAATAGGGCAAGTTCATACCTCTCAAGAGCTATCGTTTCAGGCTGTCTGCAGAATCAGGAAGACAACAGTGCATCAGTTAATAATTTATTCATCCTTTGTGGGCTATTTATACTATTGTAAATTCTAAAAAACTTATTTTTTTGTGTAAATTCATTCATGCTATCTCAAGACTTGCAAGGTTCTGCACCAAGGCAAGGATAAGATCCCATTACACTATTTTCTGAGGCCAGAAAAATCCAACTCAGTTGTACCTGGGATTGGCCCATTCCTTTCCCCCCAAAATGCTACTGAACAATAAAGGACACTTAATTAGCTGCTCTTGTTATCTTCTAAAGGAACTTCTATGTAGACAAACTCAAAAAACATTCCCGTCCCATCCCATCCAATCCCATCAGTAGCTTTATACACATCCTTACACTTTTAACCTTTCCTCTGAGAGCTTCCTGACCTGAGCTGCTATTTCCTTCTCCTCTTGCAGTAGATCCTCATAAGAGTGTTTTCTCTCTCGGTGTGTCCTGCCAGCTGCCAGCCTCACGTCATCAACACTTCGGCCACTCTCTAGGAACTCTAAAGTTTATGTGAAATGGTGAAAACACAAGAAACGAAATACCCCATTAAGGAACAATAGACATATGGTCTACGCACAAAATATGACAGCAGCAAATGTTGGTGCAGAGTGATGCATAAAAGCCAGCAAGTCTGGCTTTTAAAGCCTAAAAAATAATGTGCTATACTCCCTAATCACAGGAATAGGGCTCAGTGCTCTAATGCTACAACAGAAGCATCCGAGATTTAATTTCTAATACTTGCATATTTCATCATAGACAACTGCTCTAGAAATGCTGCTATGACTAAATTTCTACCCCTGGTCTCCTGTTCCATTGAGCTGACAGGGAGAAACAGGCTGCAGTGGCAGGGTACCTAGTCAAGGTCTTCACATTAAGAAATACCACCTGTTTCTCTCAAGTTCTGATCCCAGTACTTTGCTTCTGGAAGTCGAGGGCTTGGGATCCTGCAGAAACTCAACCAGATTAAATTTAAGGTAATACCCTTCAATGCTTCACAAGAAACTAGCTTTCTCTCCCACTCTCTTGACTCTAAGGCCTAAAAGGGCTTCAGAGGGTACCCTTTTCTGGCAACTCTCTCTGAGATTATGAAGCAGTCATACCTTCTTTCTTCCTGGAGTCATTATAAGCCATCGTGGTCCTGCAGGAGCCTGAGAATGTGTTGCCACGTCTGGGCTCCTTCCCCGTTCGCCTTACAGGAAAAGGTCTGGGAAACAGAGAATGAAAATAACCCTCCCAGAAAGAAAGATCATAATGGAATATGGGAAATTTCCTATGAAACCAAATGAAGATTCTCTGGAAGATAGTGGGAAAGGAAGGGACTCTACCTGCTGGTTTGTTCACACTCATATGTCAGGTTTGACCAAAAAAAAAAGGTTTAATTAACTGAGCATTTATAGAAGCTGTTTTTCTCTTATTTTTAAAAACATGTAACAACACAACCTCTTCTTTGTAAAATCTCCACATCATTGAATGAATTAATTTTCAAAAGCATAAAGAGTGTAAGAAAATAGGTAAGTCTGATTTTTAAATGAAACAAGAAATTGAAAGAGAACTTGTGTCAAGATCCTTTTTGTTAGGAAACACTATGGCAAAGAGTGGGATGATTAAAGAGAAATTCCAAACCCTTGAATCTCAGATAAAGTGAATGAAAGGAAGAACCCAGGCAGGAATCATTATATCTTAAAAGAAATATTTCAGATCTTTTGAACTAAATAATTGAATATTTTGGAGTGAAGATGTTCACCTTTCTGGTGTATTTCCAGACACTACCACTGCAGCCATTCTGAGTGTCAGCTTGGGAGAGGGAGCAGAGGAAAATATTCCTTTTTTTTTCTGGGACTTCTGCTGCACCCTTAGGCCGTGTCAGTTCACCAAGTTCAAGGTCTCTCTTAATTGAGTCATTCTATTCTACAGCTGCTGGTATATAGTAGGACAGTGCTGCTATGGAATAGTTGAACTCTAGTTCTCTCAAGAGCTCTTCAGTCAGTGACCAGCTTAACTTGGGAAGAGTGACCTTCTAATAATCCAGTTTGCACTTAAAAGCGCACACGTGTGTGTGTACCTGCACGCACATCCACAAGTGCTCAATCACAGAGACCACGCAGCGAGGTCTGCTGCTAACTGAATGGCAATCTTTGCATGCTTTGTACATGTGATTATGTTTAGCACAGGGAACTTATCTTATATATCCCTTTTGTATCCCTGCACATATGCAGATTCTATAAATAACTGCCTGATGCTAAAATACATACAGTGTATTTGTCACATTGTGTTTTCTTGCGTGAGAGGACAAAGCTCCAAATAATTCAAGCTTACAGGTACACAGGAGATATTAAAAAAAAAAAAAAAAAAAAGAAGAATTAACTTGTATCCTTGTGAGTTAAGTTCTCTAATCGTTTGGGAAGCCATCACCCACAGTAATTTTTAAAAAGAGCATTCTGACCACACTAAGTTGTTGCTAGTAAACACAGCAATTTGTAAGGAGGTTTTATGTACACATGTAACAACACTGTGCTTTTTTTTTCTTCCCCCCCTTTTTTTTTTAAAAAAAAAAAAAAGCCCTTGCCACCTTATGAGCTCACAGTCTAGGACCATATTTCAAGATTTCCAGTTCTCTGCTGTCACAGAGACTTCAGTGGGATATGATAATAAAGCCTTGTGCTCAAGACCAGTAAGGCTTCATCTGGATGCTGCCCAGTAAAAAGATGGTCACTCGTGAGGGAAAGAGTTGAAGAAACCAAGATTTATTTACAGCCCTATAGACATCTTTTACTGTCATTTAAAAAAGTAGCCATGTTATCTGGCAGGTAGAGAGGTTGGTAAATAACATCCTTGCCCAAAAGAGCTTATAACCTAGACTGTTAATGTTACAAATATAAAGTGTTATTTATTTATTCATTTATTTTTACAAATTCTGATCGGTTTGCGGTGCTGCGGGTTCTTAGGCTACAGATATCAGGCAGCCTTGGAGGGAGGGGGGCAGGTCTCTTGGAGCCTCCGGCTCCGTGATACGGGGGTTTGGGGCACCGGGGTCACGCGCCGAAGCCCCGGGCGCTCCCACGTTTCATTCCTCCACGCGGCTCCTGTCCCACGAGCCGCCGGCCCCAGACGAGGCTGAGCGGAGGCTCCCACCGCCCCGCACCCCCCGGGGTACCCAGACCACGCGGGGCCTTTCAGGGCCGGGGCCCCCGCGCGGAGCCCAACTGCGCATGCGCCGCAACGCCCGCCGCGCGCCCGCCACCCTCCGCCAACGGCCGCGGCTCGCGCCGTTCCCGCCGCCGCTGTTTGAACCGGCCCCAACCGCCCTCCCCTTTTTCCCCCGCTGCCCGCGCGCCTCCTCACCGAGCGGGCTCCGGCCTCGCTGCAGCCCGCGCCTCTGCCCCTGGGGCGGGCCGCGCGTCGCCCCGCGGCGCTAGGCGGCAGCTGCCAGCCC
>VWPW01008193.1:378816-404216 GCA_013389825.1 Crypturellus undulatus
CGCCGCCGCCTCAGTGCGAGGCGCCGCTTCCCGCCTCGCCGCCGCCCGCCGCCGCCATCTTGGAGTGAGAGAAAAGGCGCCTCGCCCGGCGCCGGCGGCAAGGGGCGGCCAGCCGAGCGCCGAGCCTCTCCAACGCGAGAGGGGGGCGGCCGCAGGGAGCGCCGAGCGTGGTGATCGCGCAGGCGCCCTGCGTGCCGCCCTGCGTGCCGCGGCGGGGTCGAGGGAGGAGAAGGTGGAGAGATGTGGAACCATCAAATAATTTCCTGGGAAAAGTGGTCATGGGTTTCCTGGAGCAAGTCCTCAGGTCAGAGAGAAACCGTTGAGAGGAAAAAGCGATTATTTTTTAGCACAGTTGGGAGAGGCTAGGTGCAGCCTGAAGGAACAAAGGCGCAGGCTGGTTTGGGAGTCAAAAGCCTGAATTAGCCTCGAGTTTGGGGATTGCAAATGTTTGGTACCGGTAGCTAGTAAAAATATAGACAGGGATGTTTAATATTCTGCACTCTTTAGAAAGAGTTTCAGCTCCCCTGCAGTTTAATGGTTTCAGCGCTGCGTGTTTCAGAGGCATCAGACTGTCAGTGATTGCGTGTGGGGGAGACGGAGTGAAATTGCAGGTGAATTTGTGAAAATGAGCGTATAGCGGGAAACTTCCACATAAAGCCACTGAAGCACAAAGTATTCACACCCCTGCTGCTGTGATCCATCCAGGTTCCTCCTACAGAATACTAATAATACTAACAATAATACTAGTAATATCATGTAGTCTCTCATACTGCAATTTTCATCAGTATGGAAGGGCTCAAAAAAAAAAAATCCCCATTCCCCAGGACTAATACAGAGACCAACTGGCATTCCCTGGCTGCTTTCAAACAGTTTAGCCTTTTCCCTGTCTAGAAAATTGGAGGATTCCTTCAGAATGTGCACCTAGACTATTAGGTCAAGTGAGGAAAATGTCAGGACACTGACAGCAAATTTTAAGAGAGTCGCTGCATCTGCAAATGCGTAACTCCTCCCAGAACTGTACCTTTGTACTGTTGAATTGGAAAGGTCGCCATGAGGCAACAGGAAAAGCCAACAGTCCACATAGTTTAAAAGACCACAAGGGCAGCATCAGTTAATCTAAGGTTCTTGTAAGAATATTCCCCATTCCTTTGGTTCTGAACATCCTGCATCCTTTGGCCTACATGCCAGGGAGGAGGGGCTGCTAATAGAATATACAGTACATTCCTAAAGATGTCTTCTTGGCACAGGCATGCGCATTGTATGAAATGCTGTTGCTAGCACAGAACATTTTGGGATGTGGGTATCCTTAAGTATGATGCAAGATTAATCATGTGCTAAAGGCTACTCCCTAATGCATACATATATATGTATTCCTATCGGTACTTGTTTGCCTATTTTCTCCTGCTTACACTACTTAAGATGCAAATTTCTAGATTCAGTAGCTCTCTCTTTCTTTCATGCTTCCTTAGTACTTAGCTTGGTGAGTTCTCAAGCGAATAGAGTATAAAAATAATTGGTAATAACCATGAGCACAAGCCTACAGCGAAGTTATGTACAAAATTAAATACAGAACTCAAAGCCCTATGAACAATTACCAATTCTCCCTGCCACAGTTTGCAACGCAGAAATCTATTTTTGTTCTTGACCCATTTTCCATACTTTTTTTCCCTAAATTTACAGATAATTTGGCACTGCCTGGAACGGGACTTGGATGAAGACATATGTTCCCTACCTCTCCACCAAAAATCTGTTTTGTTTTGCACAGACAGTTCTATTCCTTTCTGTGTACACTACAACACTTGTAAGTTACCAGCTACCAAACTGCCATTAGAAGGCAGCATAACATATTACATTTTGGTAGGCTCTAAGAGAAAAAAATACATTTTAAAAGGTTTATGGGCATGAGTATGAAGAAAATGGCTTTAGTGTGGCAGGGGAGTTCAGGTAAAGTAGATATTGTGTGCCAATTACCTCAGCTTTGTAGTTTCACTGCAAGTTTTTTCTTTGTTTATTTGTTTTTTTTTTTTTTTAATAAACAAGGCTACTGAGTCCTGTTTGAATGTAAGGACTCATATCCTCAGAGAAACAAAACTTCAAAAGATTTATCTGCATTGCTTCAGTATTGGGAATTTACTTAAATTACTTCCCATTTGTCTTTGGTTCCTGCAGGAAGCATTTATTTTCTTGCCTCTTCATCTGGCGCTGTAGTCACTAATGAAGCCACAAGTGTAGCTGTGCTTATTTGTAACACGGGTACAACAGTCTGAATGGTCCCCAGAGCCACAGCATCTGTCACAGTGGACACACTCCTTCTATGCCTGTTCCTAGTGCTGCCCCTTCTGTACAAGCACGCCCAGAGAGGCAGAGCTGGGTGGGAGGCCGGTGTCCTGGTCCATCTGGAAGAGAATCAGTACAGCAGGGTTAGTGGAGGGCAGAGAGAGGGGGAAAAGCTGAGTCGGGTCATACAAACGGAAGGAGAAAATATGTGGGTGATAGGAATAAAGGAAAGATTAAACACAGGGAATCAGTGTCAGATTTGTCTCTTTTCACTGGGGTTGATTTCCTCCTAAGTAGCTTCACATCTCAGCGCATGCCAGGAAGAAAGAAATGGTTTAATCTGAGTTTCATAGTGCCATGCAAAGCCTGTTTTAGTGTGTTTGCTGACCATCTCTTTCTCTGTGCCTGTTCCCTGGGGTTCCTGCTGATCTCTGCTGACTCTAACTTCTCACAGCTCTTGTCCCAGGAAAGGTGATGCATTCAGTCTTATCTAGATTCTTCTTTTACTTATTTTTTTTTGCCTATATGTCTGGTGATTTATTTCTTTCCTACTCTCTCACCTCAACTCTCTATATCACAGCCCTCCTCTGCAAGGTCAATACTGGCCTTCTCACCTCTTCTGAGAAAGAGCTACATGATCCTTCACTTGCAGGAAAAAAAAAAAAACAAAAAAACAATAACTGCTGGCTGTGCATCTGCTCTATGCACATCCAGTATCAAAAAAAATACAGTGCAAGGCAGGACTGTGCTATTCTGTAGTCTTAAATATGAGCGCTTTTAAACAAAAATGGCTTAGAGATGGCAGAGTTGCAGATGAGGGAGGCCGTAGTGGTGCCTCAACAGAAAAGCACTGCTACCTGAACATTCGCTGTCTGGCCTTGCTAAAGCTCCAAGGCTAAGCAGCTAGTGCTTGCAAGTAGTTTGTGATATGAGGCTGATGTGTGTGAAGGTGATTCCTGTGCCAGCTCGCTTGTAGCTCGTGGATGTGGTGTTGAGACGTTGTGAAAGAGAGATTGGCTTTGAGAAAATGGGCTTTCTGAACTGCATGGTGATCATCATTAGTGCTCATGGCTCTGACTTTGGTTGCATGCCGAAAGTTACATCAGTCACTAAGTTACATCAGTAGCTTAAATGTCCTGCCAGCCATGCCTAAATGTAAGGACAACCTCACTGACACCAGTGTGGGAGTTGGCTGCAAAGGCCATAGGTCATGTACTAAGGTGGCCTGTATTTGTTGCCCTTTTGGAAAGAAAGACAACCCTATTCTCTTACAATAATGTAGACTGGTCACTTTTTTTTTTGGTAGACCTGGCCTGCAGCCTGCTTCCCTGGACTGTTGTAGCTGGAGATCAGAAGTCGTGGCATTTGTCCCTGAGCAGTTGAGTCTGTAGAGTGTGCAGAGACAGGCAGGCAACAAGGCTGTCCTGCCTGCAAAAAGCTTGAGATACCTTTTGGGCTAATGCCAATACAGCCAGGAGGCTGGCATTAGCCCAGAAGGGCTATGATCTGTGGAGTCACTGCAAGGGTAAGAGCAAGGGTTGACATGTGGAATGGGCTTCAGATCTTAGAGTTTGCAGTCAGGGTGAAGGTGGTAAGAAAATGCACTGGGGCTGGGACTGGGTAAATTAGAAAAGCAAAATGTACCTTGTACAGCCACATGCATTACAGAGTGGCATGTTTGGGAGAAATAGTGCTATGGTAGGGCATTTTATATATGGCTGCAGTTTACAAAACCACTTAATTTGCATGGGACTAGGCAAAACGATCTGGGTCATCAAGTGCTATTCCATGCTAATGCAGGCACACTGTCATGTAATCTCTACTGTAAACGAAGCTATTTTTATCTTAAAATCAATCAAGTATTTGCCCCCACAACACCCACTGAGAGATTGTTCCAGAAATCTCGCTCATCTGATAGTTAAAAACCATCCTCTGATTACCAGGCTAAATGTATTCATGGCTAGCTTACATCCATTTGTACCTATGCCAGCTTTTTCTTTTAGCTAATATAATTATTGTCTCTTGTTGGTGTTTATGCTCTGATATATTTATAGAGCCGTCATAGCTCCTCTCAGTACTCATTTTGCTAGGCTAAACAAGGCATGCTCTCCTAATTTTCTCTTAGCTGGCGGGCTCTTTTTTTTCCCTCTTGCTCTGTGCTTGCTTCACATTCAGCTCTTCCCTGGAGCTGGATGACTGGTAACGTGTGTGTTTTGCTCAGAGGTCTCTCCAAGGCCTTATCCAATGATTTTGTTACGTCCCCCTCTCTATGGGAAATACTTCAATTTATGTGAGAAGAACTGGGTGTTTTTTTTTTTTTTAATTTTGGATTCAATGTTCTGATCAGTCTTTTCCCTTCACACTCAATCCTCCCAAGTTAATGAATTTTACAAGCACATTAATGTATTAAAACATAAAATATGCATAAAGAAGACTCTGTTGAACACAGTTCCAGTGTCTTTAGTTGGCTGTAAGTCATAACACATTATAAAAAAGCAATGCCAGGCAAACAGACTGCATTATACTTTCTCCTGCGGCCACAGGGAGATAGGGCAAACAACATTCACCTTTTCACATTTTTGGGGCCAGGCTGTAGAGCCCACCCTGCTCTAGATTGGGAGTGTGACTACAACACATGCGTGATGTGCAAGAGGGACTGCCATGCCAGGTAGGTAGCAGCATGTGGTATGGCACCATAGGATAGACTCCCCTTACACTGGAGGATGATCATTGCTTGGGACAGGAGATGACCCTACTGATTCTTCATTTCTCCAATGTGCCCTAGCCATAACATCTAGGGATCTGCCGTCTTCCCTTTCTTCTTTCTGTCTCTTTTCCTCTCTATACTGCATTTTCTTCTGGTAGTCTAAGATATACATCTGTATTCACTTATAAAGAATCATCTCTAAAACTTTTCCCTCCTGACTCTTTTCTTTTCCTCCAAGGGTCAGTGCAATAATACTTTTTACTAGTACTGCTTTGGGTGGAAAATTTACAGCATTTTTTTTTTCCAGTAATTATGCTAGAGAACCCTCCTTTCTCCTACTTTTGTCTGGAGTCCTGATTATTCATGATGATGTAGGGTTGGTGGAGGCGAGGGAAGCCATGGTCATGACTTCTGTTTCAGACCTGGTGTCTAGTCCTGCACCTTTGCTACCTTTGAGATCTTCACAAGTGTCTTTCTGTCTGTTACCAAATATCTCAACATCTTGCTCAGAGATGTCTTTAAAAGTCTGGTGGCCTGCATACTTTGCGTGGCAGTCTGCATTCTCTCAAATACCTCTGTACTCAAACAAGGAGACAGTCAATGCCAAACATGCAGTTAAATCTCTTTTACCATTTCAGTGTAGACACTCTTTCTATTGCTCTCCATAAACTGGACATTTTCCTTTTTGTCCTTCACCTTTTTGGATGATATCAAATTTAGATAGATAGATACTAGTTTAAACTGACTTAATTAAAACTTAACAATTGCTAAATTGTGCCAGGCAGATCACGAAATCTGTTGCATTTGCAAATTGAATACAGGATGAATTCATCCTGTAATGTAATGTCCATCATTCTCACAGCAATGAGAAAATCGGAAATGCTTACAGTAGTTTTATAAGGAATATTTTTATTCTGGTCATTTGACTTTTGTGTGCAGGTACACACATGATGGTGTAAAGAGCTTGGAGTGCTAGGACTTTCTGGGAATCTTTACTCAGAGGAAAGTTTTGTGTAGTACACAAAACTATCAAGCCACCTTTGACCAGCTGCCTACAAGCACCTATTCCTTGGCTTTGGGGTAAGTATAGATAGTCAGGGACACAATGAGGCTTTTCTGTGGGGTTGCACTGGTTTTTCTTAACAAACTTGCTTAAATAAGTCTCACCTCTCACTGTGACAAACACACTGAACTGAATTCTGTCTCCAGCTCACTTTGCTGGTTTACAGGAGAATCTAAAAATCTAGACCTGTGGTGTTGTGGCATTGCATCAGAGAGCAATCTACCAGGGAATCTGCAGTCTGGACTGTGCCACTAACACTGGCAAAGAAGTGGGAGTGGAGAGGAAAGCTGATCTTAAAAGTTTTGAGGGGAGACAGTATTGGGCTGAAGCATAAGTAAAAATATGGGGTAAACTTACAGTGAGAACATCTCCAGTGTAATGCATATCAGAAAACCTACCAAAGAACTTGAGATACTCTCAGATGAATCAGAGCCGGGGGGAGCCCTATTCGTAACTCACTGCTACAAGGCAGTACGTTAAGATCTCCTTTTTTTTCTATCCTTTTTTTTTTTTTTTCCTCTCCTTTTTTTTTTTTTTTCTTTCCCTTTAAGTAATGTCCATCTGGAAGGTGAGGATTTTCAATATTTGTCTGGGGATGCCAGAGCTATTATAGTCTAATTGGAGCTTTTGGCAACTTTCTGGAAGTTTTCAGTAGATCAGTCTCACACTGATGCTCACATCCCGACCATATGCACAGGCCGTGTGCAAATCAGTTGTATATTATATGGGTAAGCTAACTAGTTCTCCCCAGAAGCGCTGGTCCTGAGTAAGGTACACAAAGCTTTATAGTACACACATTTATTTCAGTGAGAAACTTGTGAAAGGATATGACGATCTGCAGTTAATGTTTTAGACTAGAGAATTCCCAAACAAGAAAAACTGCTGCTGTTCATTTCTGTGAAGGATTCAATATAGTGTATCTTAGCATATCTACACAGAAGAAGAAAGATCATATCAGTGAGCATTTCCAGTCATAACTCATTTCTCTTTTTAACAGCAGCCGCCTGGCAACGCTATTGAGTATTGGTGGTGCAGCACTTGGAGCACAGAAAAAATGGAATGTTTTACAGTGCTGAATTCAGTTCATGGTTAAAAATCTCAGGTAATGGAAGCTTTACCACCACTTGAGAGAAAATTCCATAGTCTGCTAGATTTTGTAAGCAGTAAGCTTTTATTTAGCTGAACTTTTTGCCTTTTTTTTTCTGAAGAAATAAATGACCAAATCAAAAGCAAATCCCCCCCCCACAGAGTCTATTTCAGTTATTACTGTTTTCTTCACATTTTCCTCCTTGAAATGCATTAGTTTCTAGTTGACAGAACCTGACGAAAAGATGATTATTACCAAGAAATTTGCAAATTAGCAAAGCTTAAACACCCCCACAGCACTGTTCTCGTAAAATGAGAAGTCTGGGCTAAAATTTCTATATATATTCATTTGGATCATTCTATATTAGGATATAACAATCCTGTTAGAGAGGTGAAATTTAGGACTCCTTAGATACTTTTATCTTGGAAATAGCACTAGTAAATTGTAAGCTCTGATGCATGGGAGAATGAAGACAGCATCTAAGATCAAACGCGGAGAAAAGCAACAGACATTCTTTTCGTTAAAGTTGTTTGCATATTTTTCAGCACATTCAGCAATTGAATAGTTTTTGTGGGTGGACAAAATTAGTAGTTAAAGAGAAGCAAAATGCACAAAGTATGGGATGTGGGATAGTGCAGTGCTATTATACAAATCGATGCTATGCATTCAGCAGAATTTCTGTGTTCAATTTACATCACCTCAAAGGAAGAGGAGATGGCGACTGAGAGTCTACTTGTGGAAAAAAACTACCATATGAAGAAAGATTGAAGCATTAGAAAAGGGATGCAGAAGAGAAGGGGAACACAGTACAAGGAACTGTGCTGGAAAAATAAGTGACCACTGATCACCGTATTACTGTTTTGTTTGTTTGTTTGTTTTTGTGAAATGTGCAAAGAAGGGTTTACTGGAGAGTAAAAAGACTGGTAAAGGAAATTTTCTTCCATGTAATACAAAAATAGGCAGTGGAAATTCCTGCCTTTGTGTCATGGAGTCCAGTATCAGAGCATAACTCTTAACAAGCATGGAAATTTCTCTTGCTAACTCTACTGTATTTAGTGTGTTTCAAATATATATTTTTAAAATACTGCCATTTTGGAAAGAAGAAACATTTCAGGACAGAAGTTAAAACTAGATTTTGAGAACTTGTCAAGAAATGCTCCAAGGAGACAATTGATTGTATAAATGTCAACTGCAGTTTCTTAAATTTTCCTCTGAAATGGCTGGTGGATCATTGCCAGTAACAACATCTCAGCAATATCTTCTCGGCTGAACGTGGATGTACACATTATATTCTGAAGACATCCAAGGCTGAATTTTTCATCTTTATTGTAGTGAAGTTCACAATTTGTGTGCATATTATACTGGCGTGCTAGCTGGTGTTACCTGCCAAGATTTACATTTTTTCCTTACCTCAAGCAGCTACAGAAATCACCAGATGGCAGCAGAGTCATTTCTGGTCTACTCTGACCCTGAACTTGTGGTCACAGCTGCATTCTTTGGAATGCAGGTAATAGCCACAGTTTCCAGTTTTATAGGGTATACAAAGACAGCTATCCGTACAAAGAAAATATCTGTCTCTATCTCTTAGGTTTCCATTTGGAAGGAGGATTTTGAGGAGTGATTCCCTGTTTTTCTCTAACGCTGTTCCTAGTCGTAGTTTGCAGACATGAAGTTACTGAATAAAAATTCTTACTGATACCAGGGATTTGGCCCATCTCTGAATTTCCAGAAGATTGAGGGCTAAACTCTTATAATTTGGCAGTAGGAGGAATCCTCCAAATTGCTGGTATTCCACGTATTTTTAAAGCCCTTTCTATATCACCAGAGTTGTGGAAAAGTAGTAAGTGAAAATAAAGATGGTTTATTTATCGATCCACCATAGCCACTGACATATTTCAGGCTGCAAACATGCCCTTCCTCCTTCTCTTTTCTACTTAACTTTTTATCATGCTGTCCTCCACCAGGGTTTGGAAGTCTAAAGTGGAATTAGAACAAAAATAGTTGTTCTGTTTCATTATGAGCCTATTTCAGAGAAGTGGATTATACTTTCGGTGGACTGAATACATTCAGGTGTGATAAGTATTGTTTTCTCCAAAAAAAATTTGGTTAGTCAAATCAAAAGTAAGTATTGTCCACTATGTCAATTTTAAACATTTTCCTATAGTTCATTTTAGAAGTAGCCTTTAGGATTTACTTGACTAAATCCAACAACAGGAAAGAAAAGCTTGTGAGGAAAATCACTGCATTAGCAGTGATAAAATGGAAAATGAGAAAGACGAACATCAGTGCAAACTCATCAGCATGAGAATGAACTCAGAAATAGACATTTTGCATTTCTATAATGCTGTCAGCTGCCACTACAGAGACAGGGATCTATTACCTCTGTTTATACTACTGCTAACTTAATTTATAGCAATTTATTCTGTAAAAGTAGATAGTAACTCAACTCAACTAAGAAAAAGAATCTCCTTTGTGCAGAAAATAGAAATAAAAATCTATGTAACACATCTCTGAAAGTGATTTGAGTAGTCAGTCAATAAACAGGGTGAGTTAAATATATTTTTGGTAAATCTCAGTACGAGTTACCTACTCTTGTATGCACACTTGTAGGTGGAATGATAAAGGGAATCATGGCACATATACTTAGTGTGATTGGATAGTTCCAGATTAGCTCCCCACTTTCAGACTTCTTTCTTTCTCATTTATTTATTTAGTGTAAGGAAAGGGGTACATGGGGGGAGGAAGGAGGAACTGAAGTGGACATGATGTACACAAGGCTGAAAGCAGGCACATTTCATGACCTGCTTTCTGAGAAAATGACCAGAGGTAGTTTTGTCCAGGGGAAAATGAGCAGTTCATGACATTTCTGTCCAGATTGCAGAGAAGATGCGAAATGCTAGACTCTCCACTGCATTCACTCTAAGGATGGTATTTTGTAGGCAGTCATCAGTGCATTCTGCCCTTGCTCTGCGGCAGCTGACCCAAGCCCCAAACTGGAAGCTAGTTGTTATGCTAAAAATATGATACTGCCCTGTCTAGCCCTCAGCATGGCTTACTAGCTTTGAAGTGGAGCTGGTTGGAGCATGTCAGATTGGCTCTTGAACAAGTTCATCCCTTTTGCAAAATACCACAAAGATATACTTGGGCATGATGGGATCTCAGTCGTTTTTGTGAGATTGCGTCTCTGCTCATTAAAGAATATGGTAGTAGTCCTCAGCATTTCATTCTCTGAGCAAAGATCTGGACCTTCTCCACAGCACACTGAAGCCTTGTGATGAGAAGCTTGCTTTCCTTAAGTACCTTTCATGCCCCCTTAGAAGTAGTTCATGAGCCTCCAAGGGTCCATAAAGCAGAGGTAGAAAAGCATGGCCCGGGGTAGTCTAGGGGATATAATCATGAGCTCACAGGTAAACATGTGCTTAAGTGCTTTGCTGATCAGAGACAGACTGCTGAACTGGGGCCTCGGGAGCTGCCTTGCTATCACAGTTAGTCCCTTTATGACAAGAAGTTGATCTTCAAATTGAGGCGGAACATTTTCTTGCTGCAACATAACCTGTTTTTGTTGGGGAAAGGGAATGAACGAAAGCACTGGTAATACTTTGTGGCAATCTCTGATCAGGATAAAAATAGCTAGGAGCAAGACAGAGTTGAGAGCATTGTCACTGTTGTGCTGAGGCTGCTAGATTTGAATAACACAGGGTATGAGACAGCTGAGGACTGAGCTGCATGACCAAAACACCAGAGAAGTAAAGGCAGGAGAAGCAGGGGTCCAGCATCTCCAGGGGTGGCCCTGGACAGAGAGAGGCATGAGAAGTTTGTATGAGGCCTGGCTGCCAGCTTCTGGCATCAGAGAGTGCTCGGCCAGAAAATGTCACATCTCACACAACATCCTTATTACATTTGGTACTGTATTTGTGATCCTGCAGACCCTGAAACCTTCCTGATGTTTCCAGAGTTAGCAGGTGAGGATGACTTTATGTGATGCAGCTCCCCATTCAGGACAGGGAGGGCTCCCATCATGGCACAGGTTTCTTGTCTCAGCTTTGCCTCTTCCCCCACCACTGGAAAGCCTCCAGTGCATTTTCACCATGTGGAGCTGCTGATTCCCACAACATCCTCACCTCCTGTGTCTGTGGAAGTCGATGAGGTCTGCGCTGCTCTGCAGGAGCAAGTCGGGGATATCTGGCAGCACGATATTTTCCAACCCTCTGCAAGCAGCCTGTGTGCCTTCCAGCTGACCACATACCAACTCAGGTGGCACATGTGAGCGAGTGCTCTCACAGGTCTCATCTGAAGGCTCACAAAGCAGCCCACGGGAAAGACCAGCCATGAGAGCAAATTTAGTGATTGGTATTTCCAGAACATCCCCAGCTTTCTTTTGAGAACAAAACAGGAGTTGAAATAGCCTTTAGTTGCCTGAGCTACTTCAGATATGAGCTTAATAGCAATCCAGGTTTTAAAAACAAAGTTGGAACATGTTCAAAAGTCAGCCTAATTCGCTTTGCCCCTGGCCTTGCACCCTTTAAATTGCTGCTAGTGGAAGAATGTCAAGCTGCTAGCCACGGACTCTTTCTGTTACGTATTATCTTCATGTTCTACCCAAAAGGAAAATAGGAAACAAGAAAAGTGTCAAGTTTTAGAGGACCTTTTATATAATATTTCAAATATTTAGAGTAGATGCATGCAGATCTCTGTGGAGACTCCTATTAAAGGAGTTAAATTAAGAAGAATGAGATTTGTTTGCTTCATTGATTGAGAGTCTTTGGTAATTTAAAGCTAGCAGGACATTGACTTCTAACATGTAAGAGTCTGGAGCAGAGTCTGAGACACTACAGCATGAATAAACATACAAAAGGCTTTGTAAAAGTCTCAAAAGATAGTGGTTTTGGTCACTGACGTTATTTGTTTGCTCAAGTACAACTAATTTCAGTTGGAGTCAAACCTCTGAGGATCTACCATCTTGCCCATATATTTAAACCTCCTAACAGGGTAAGGGACCACAGACAAATCCTTTCAGGTTCTACATGCCTCAGTTCCAATAACAGTTTCTCCAAATTCACATGGTCAAACAGGCAACACTGGCAAGTACAACAGCATTGTACGAAGAAGCGAAAATGAATGGTAAGAGATGACAAGTCTGAGTCACAGTGTCTTATCAAAGAGAATGCCAAGTTGTCTGTGGTAAACAAGAAACAAGACTTGACGGTTGGTGAGAGAGTGACACTGGTGTAACAACCGTTGAAGTGCAAAGGAACATCATGCAAGCTGAAGCCTTCTCAGTGTACAATACGTACTAAGAAGAGAAAATAAATAAATAAATCACTGGCTATGATTTCAAACCCAATTGCTGGTTCTTAAAGACCCTAGTAGAGCAATTTATCATAGATGCAAAAGCAAGAACTTTCTTGAGAACATAGTTGAAGATTTGAACTCTGAAAGCTTTGATCGTAGGGCTGACTTCTGTCCACCTCAGCACAAGTTAATTAATGTACAGAACAGTAGCTCATGACAGCCTTTCTGATACCAATCATATGCTGAACTGGATTTTACTTTCTATGTCTGTCCATCTGAGAGCTACATATCAAAAGTCAATTAGCAGTGCCATTTAATGCATTCAAATGCAACAGACTTCAAAAATGAGCCATACTGCAGGTTACAGGTAACATCACATGTTGCATTCAATTAGCTGTATTGTCAAGACTGTCCTGCAGTGGCTGTAAATTTGTTAACTGTGTTTCAACTCAAGGCAGTTAGAATATTGGCTAGTGAGTTAAGCTATAGTATGGCTTTTCTTTAGATGCCCATTCTCATGGAGAATTTCTCAGGTGGAGAAAACCACCTTCATACACTAAAGGGTTTCCTCTGCTCATGCTTAAATGAATCCCAGTTCCTTGCTAAGAGATATGAGAGAAAACAAATGAAGTGAGACACAGAGTATTGAACACAACCATCAGAAATTTCTGTGAGAAAAGCCAAGATAAATCTTCACTGCAGTGCAATACAGAGTTTTTTTCCTTTCAGTACCTACACACTAGGCCTTCTGAGTCTCATTTATTTTTCCCAGATAACTAGATTTTGCCCTTTGCCTTTCTTTCTCATTTTATGCAAGCCATATTCCCCTCTCAGTTCAACAGGGTGGCACCTATACTCCCTTGCTGAGGATCTGGCCCTGTGCTCAGAGAAGAGGTCTGCAGGAGACAGAATGGGGCCACACTAGAGGAAGAGCAGCCTAGAAAGGAGGAGGATTCCTTGAGTACGAACACAGTGCAGTTTCCTCAAGATTTATGCTTTGCAGGGCACTTAATTTCTACCCAAAGATTTCCCCGGGGTGAGGGGTATCCTCAGGGTCCTTATGGATCCTTCCATCTTCTGTGGCAGCTGAGCTCACTGGAAAGTTTTTTATCAGCTGTGGCATTCAGGAGTCTCTTTCCATCACTTAGATAGCTTGAGTCAGCCTGACTTGTTAAAAGCGTAACAGTCTTTGAGTTCCCTGTCTCCAACAGGGGTGATTATCAGTTAGTGGTGTTCAGAAGTTACTGGTATTGGGGTGCAGGTGACAGAGAACTGATGGTTTTATTAGTCTTGTTTCCTCGAGATATCAGGATAGCAAGTGCAGATTCAATGAGTTTTCTACCAGCTAAGGAAATGGCTTATAGAGATGATGCATCTGGTTTCTTCTGACATGCCCGTGGGTCTCTCAATCTACCTTATACCAAGAAACGGTATTACTGAGCAATTGTCGCTTTCCTCAAGTGCTCTTCCCAATAGGCTAATTTATTTTCTTCCTAATCCACCTTGCATTGAGGTCATGATCTCATGAGGGGTTATATGTACTCTATCTTAACTGAAACTATTATGTTTCTTGCTTTAATTAATAGAGAGTCCTGCCCTCCCTTCCAAAGCTGTAGGATATATTTCTTTTAGCTGTAGCTGCACAGCTCTCACTGAAGTAAAGCTCAGCCAGGTTTGTCGTAGGAAGCACCCAGGCTCCTTCAGGGGATCTCACATAAAACTCCATGAGAAGAAAATCTTGCTCACTTCCTCCTGGGTCTAAACTGCTCAAATCCCTCCATAACCTCTGCAGAAAATGAATTAACTGAGAAATAAACCTGCCTTCAGATGCAATGTTCTTATCAGAACGCTGAGCAGGAACCCCTTAGGAGGTACTCAGTCATATGCTTCCCCTACAAAAGAAGTATTCAGGTGCCAAACCCTCAGTAACACACAGCAATACAGCTTAAACTAACTTATTTCATCAGTGTTAGGATCCTCTGGTTGTTTGTATTGCTTTGACTCAGGGAATCCCTGCCTTTGCTATGATTTTTTTTAATATTATTTTTATTTTTTATTTATTTTTGCAGCTGTAACCATAACGGGCCAAGTGCCTCTGCAGGTTAGGGGCTGAACTTTCAGCAAGATCAGTGGTGGTCCTAGTAGAAGGGAAAACAAGTGTTGGGTAGCAGTGACAAAGACACTTGTCCTTAATACTACTAGTAGTTTAGAGGAGCATGGCAGCAGAGGGCAGTCTCCTCCCTTCATATAATTACAAGAGTGAATGGGAAAATGGAAGCTTTTCGCTGCCTGAGTGGCCAGAGGGGCAAGTGCACATGGTGGGAACTGAAGTTTCAGTTCTCCTTCCTCATCACCAGTGCAGTAGCCATTAAAGAGATAAAAGATGGTGGGGAATTGAAGGTTGGAGAGGCCTCTGCTGCTGAGCCGAAGAAGTGATAAAACCTACTGGGAGCCTGTAAAGGGACACAAGAGGAAAGAAAGAAAGAGTCTGTGAAGAATGAAGCTAATGAGGCCTGCTTTCAATAAATTTTTGGCTCATGGCTGATCAAAACAACTCCAATTGAAACTTAGAAACTAAAGCATCAGAAGTTCCACAGGAACTTAAGGAAAAATTTCTTGACAGTGAGGGTGACAGAGCACTGGAACAGGCTGCCCAGAGAGGTTGTGGAGTCTCCTTATCTGGAGATCTTCAAGACCCGCTTGGATGCAGCCCTGTGCCACGTGCTCTAGGTGGCCCTGCCTGTGCAGGGGGTTTGACTAGAGGTCAGCCCTCTAGAGGTCCCTTCCACCTTAAGCATTCTGTGATCTGTGATGCTATGCTTCTCCCATTTTCTCAGATGTAGGGCTCTCTTGTGTCTTAACAAGTTGTGAGTTCATCTTGCAGACTTTGCAGCACTCAGGATGCAGAAACTGTCCTTTACCCAGATCTCTTCTTATATATATATATATATACTTTTATTTTGTTTTCTTAAGGAAAAAAAAAAAACAACCTTTCACTTTCACCCAGTGAAATGAAGTTAAAATTGTACAGTGAGTTCAAGAGAGTGATGGAATGAAAGGCAGACACTGCACACACACACACTAACCTGTGCACAATGAGTGTAACTATGTGAATCCCATTTCCTTAGAAACTCTGGATCAAAATTTATGTCTTTTCAGCAAGTGGAAGATGGACTAAAACACTTTGAGTGCTTTGGAGAAGTAAAGCACTGTGCAAATAGGAGGTTCAGTCTTTCTTGTCCAACTTCAATCATTGTTGCAGGAAAGCAGAAATGCCACACATAATGCTTGAAATCTCCTGCCAGCATCTATCTTCAGCATCTCCCCTGCAATTACCTTTTAAATGGGAGAAAATTGTTTTCTGCACTCAATCTCTCACCACTGCCTTCTTCTTCATCTTCTTTTTTTTCATAAACAACATGAAATCATCATTGGAAAAGCATGAGAGAGGGAGAGAATTAATTAAGAAGCTTGTATTCCAGTTTAAGGCTTTCAGTGATAATCAGAAACTGCTTGAGTTGTGCTTTCAGGAGTTTGTAATATGAACAAAATCTCTGGATGGGGAGACAGGCTATAATTAATTTCTCTCTCCAGGACGATTACAGATATAAATAGCAAAACAAAGACAGGCAAATTCAGCAGAAGCGCCCATGCTGCATGTACTATATCGCAATATTGCTCAAAGCAGATTATTTTCAACTCAAGGTCAGTGGTTTACAAAATGAAAAGGATATGCCACCTGATTTCCAGGGGCCACTGTTCCTGGCCTTTGTTAACATGACTCTTGCTAATCATCACTTGCATCCACTTTTCAAGAACAGCAAAGACATTTTTTTCTCATCCACAGAAACTAGTAAAAACTTAGCTTTTCATCCATAAACTAGTTATGCTGGATTAGTTTGAGCTTTAATATAGCAGTGTTGTGAAAGCGTAAAGCTCTAGCAAGTAGATGAGAGTCAACATTTCAGTTTTCATATGAAAAAATAGGTGTCTTGCTGTTAGGATTCTGTGGCAAATCCCATAAGAAAGAAAGTCTAATGTTGCAGCACTGATCAAGTTTGCAGACAGTCTTAGAGAGCAGAGGTGGAATATGAACCACCCCAGTTTCAGTAGGTGCCATCTCCATGGTCAGCAAAGACACTTCCAACATCCTCAACAGGAAAATGTTCCTTGCTGAACAAAGCCTGGAGAGAAAGGCTGTACCTGCAAGGGTTGATGTGTTCTTCTCTGACAAGACTCAGTGGTCTAAGAAATGTTTTAGGCAACGTGCTCTGAGACAGCAGAGGTGTAGTGCTGGCCAGGGGACATGCTGGAAAGTTTCATTTTCTAGGTTGGGAGGCATAATGTTCTGGAAATGTAACTCTTCTGTACGCCCCTCTGATCCAACGGCAAGGGAAAGCCACTGCGATAACAGCCAGCTCTTACCTAGTGCTCTTCATTAGCATCTGTACAATGTTTTTCAAAGTAGGTTGATAGCATCGTCCACTATTTTGTAGAGAGGGAAAGTAAGGCATAAGAAAACAGCAGTGCACTCACAATTTCTTGTAGTCATAGATACTGTACTTTGTATGACCCACACTTTTCCTGATCCAGAAATCTATACAGCTTCCTTTAAGGGCAAATAACCACAACAGAGCTAAACTATGAGCAGCTTCCAAAGTAAGTTGATGCCAAAGCAATGAAAACCATTCCCATTGTTCTCTCCAGGCCTCCATGCTTGTCAAAAGGAATATAAAGTTGCAGCTCTGGACATAGCAGCAAGAATGAGGGGATAATTCACTTTAAAAGCTTTTTTTTTTTTCTTATTTTTCTTTTTCTTTTCTTTTTGTTTCTGAGTTTTATATAGGAGTTTTATCAACTTGCTCTTGCACTGACAATCTGCCTAAAGTAAAAGACCTTGCTTTGAAAACGGGGTCTTCGATGACTCCTTTAGAGAAACAGAATGGGAGCAGTAGGCAGGGAGTGGCTGAGCTTGCAGCAGGCTCAGTTCCCAAGAAAAACAGGAAGAATCAGGCTGTTGTCTGTGCTGCGGGTCAGAACTTGCTGTTTGTCAGGTAAAGAAAAATGTGGGAGATATTGAAAGGTCCAGAGAAGGTCAATGAAGATAGAAGTGTCATTGAATTTATAGATGATGAGAGATTGCAGGAACTCTTTACCCAGAAATGATGACTGGTTAGAGGGAGATTTGTCTGAGACATTCACAATGATTAAAGATGGAAAGTGAAATTGATTGCTCCTTCCTTTCTTTTTTCTTTTTTTTTCCCTTAACCCTGTCATGCAGTGTGGGAACAAGAGGTCACTTGCTGAAATTAAAGGGCAGCAGCTTTAGAACTGATAAAAAGAAATAAATCTTTTTTTTCCTCTTTTTAAAATGATGCATGTAGTTTATCCATGGAATTTCTTGTTCCTCTCCCTGAGGTCATGGAGGCAAAGACTGTGGCTGGATTTTAAAGAGACTAACCTAGTTTTACAACCTTTCACAACATTTGTGGCTACCCAAGGCAAGGCAAAGAGGACAGGAATTCCATCACATATTTTGGGGCAAAACCTCTGTGCTCCTGAGGCAGGATAGAGATCTCTTTGCCAGAAGATGACGTGCTCTTTTGACACCTGTTCACCGAACAAGCAGCTGGGTTGAGTTTAACCCAGTGCCAATCTCTGTGCCATGACATCGCTCCTCTGCCAGGGGTTTCTGTTTCGCTGCAGAGGCATCTGAAGGTAACATGAGATTTGAATTAGCTTCCCTCATTCACAGGAGGACATTCACTGCTGTCTCCAGAGCATTTTCTCTCCTCTTCCCTCTGATGCAGCAGGGGCAGGTGTTGCAACATCAGGAACATCAGCGTTCAGCTTCACTACTGCAGATCTCACACTTCAATGCACTGTTGGAGCCATGGCTTCAAATCTGGTGGAGCAGTGTTTCTGTAGCCAAACTTACTCAGGATGGAAGGGTGGGCCTAGGACTGGAATATGCATGGAAGAACATCAGTGACGCGTGTACCGTTTTGTAGAGTACTCACAGGCATCGAACACTATTGTTGCACTGATGAAATGAGCTCTTTATTAAAGGACTAAGTATATGCCAGGCCCAGCATGTGGCTCTTGACTGCTCTCCAGAGTAGCTGAGATCTGGGCTCAGAGTTCAAGCAGCAGTTTCAGCTCTCATGGTTGTCTTGGCCTTGTCCTTACTTAAGAAAGGTAGCAATCATCATGTTCTGTTCTTTGTAAAGGAATGTCTTTATTATTCATTGGCCATGAAACTCCAGCTGCTTAGGAAAATAGTGAATAAAGCACAGGGAAGGCTGTAAATCTGCTCTGATGTTTGTCCCTGGATAATTCTGCTAACGATGAAGAGCTAGCCTTTTTGACAGCTGGGCTCTAGGGAAAAAGTTACAGCCTTCTAATATGCCACAGATACCTCACCAGGAGTAAAATGTGGGCTGGACTTTCACTTTTGGGGCTGGGATTCAGTTTCCTTTGTAAGTCTATCTTCCAAAGAAGGTGGTGGTGAAACATGTATAGTTGTTTGAAAGAGAACTTGACCTCCAGTGAAACACAGATTAGAGACATTTATTAGCACGGAATCTTCACTCAGGGGAAGCTTTGGTTCAGTGAGGGAAATCCTTGAGCTTTCAACATCATTGGTCACATCCCTATGTCCTGGAGAGCCATTGACTATTTCCAGCATTATTAGATACACAGGGTCCTAACATAATGCTCTTTTTCAGATGTCTTTCTGCAGTGAGCATTACCTGCCAGCACCTCTGATACTTCTTTTCCTGTTTTTTTTTCTCTCCTTTTTTTTTCCCCTTTTTTTTTTCCCAGTATCCATGTCTAATAGTTCTTTATTTGTCTGCTGCAACGCAGAAGATGTTTTCCCACCTCAATGGTCAGAAATTATAGGATAATGTTATTCCACTGGCAGTGCTGTCAGACCACTAAAACACTGCAGGATGTTCCACTGATGTCCTCTCAGTGACCACTTTGGCCTTGCAAAGCTGTCATCTTCCTGGTTTCATGCAGAGTTATGGTGGCAGCATCCCTGCTCAGCAATACACTGACTTATTAGGACTGTTTCTTGACACTTGCTCCAATGGCTGCTTTTTGCAAATCCTTATTCCTTTTCCTATCACCCAGAGTACTATCCAGTCTTTCACTGGTATTGTGCATAGCCAGCTGGAGATGGCACTTTAACTAGGAGAGGGCCATTCTTCAAAGTGACATAGCAGGGTAGACTTCTGTGAATTTTTCCCAAATGCCCAGATGGTACCCCCCGTGCGGAGATTACTGTTGATCAGGTGGAGCCCTTTTCCATCTGGGCTACAAACCTACACACAGAGGAAGGATTATTAATAATGCATCATCAACTGTGAAGAACTGTGATAGGTGTTGACAGAAAGTAGGAAAGGAATACATTCAAATCGGCATCCTTGGCAGGTGTATGAAATACTTTTGTGTTTGAGATGGAACCTTTAGCACTATACCACCAATACCTCAGACGAGAGATCCAGCACTGATACTGTCAGTCAAATTTGATTTTCTCCAGGTTCCTCTCACCTATCACTGTGGCGTAGGAGCACCTTTTATCAAGCTGTATCACTAGTGTCTGTCACAGGTGGTTCTTTTCCCTTCTTTCTTTTTCTGGCTTCAAGAGAAAGAGAAAAAAAATAAAAGGAGCAGAGAGAGGGGAAGAGAGTGGGTGCATCTGCAGTAAACTACAGGTCTTTAAATAGCTCTAGGTAGACCCTCAGTGCTCAAGAAATCAGCAAATGTGAAAGACAGGAAAAAAAGAGATATCAGACTGCAAAAAGAATTGCCTCAATTATACGAGTTCAATTACTTATGAGACTGTGATGAGAGAATTGGATGTAAAGTTTTCTAACCAGCCTATTGATCAGGCTTATACCTTTCTTAATCCTTTAGTCAGGGAGGAATGAAAATATTTCTAAACCTGAATTCTGCCTTCACAGTTTGAGGCCTTGCTTTATCTTATAGGCAAGTGAGAGTTTACAATGTCCTATGATCCTTTAGGCTTGTCTTCCCCTCTGATTACTCCTTCTTGGGAAGGATCCTCTGCTTCAGCCTGAAGAATTCAGGCCCTAAAGACTAATGTGGTTGAAAGACTGTGGATGTTGAGTTCTTGCATGAAGGTCATACCAAATGATTTGTGAATGATCCATGTGCAGTTAAACATGTTTGCACAAAGAATTCATTAAATAATTCTGAATAATGAGTGCAGGTGCTAAAATCTTGATGTGCTTGTACTCTTTTCATCATCAGAAATAAGCTTAAAATTTCCTATCTTAAGTTGCTCGCAACAGAATAACCAAAATGCTTTGCTGTGCTCTGTCTTTGCACTCTCAATTCTGAATTACAGGAAATTCTCAAAATTGCCCTCCTTATTTGTTCATTTTAACAAACCACTCCTCAAATTCTGCCAAGGAAGAGATCTCAAAAGGTGACTCCCTGCAAGACAGGTTGGGATTGAGGAATTAAGAATGAAAAATAAAATCTTTCATGGCTCAGATTCCTAATAAGACTGGTGGTGACCGAACACAAATGCCATGTAACAATCATCTGTAATCTTTTGTGAAATGAACCCGATGCATCAGTAGACATCCTGGTCAGCCCTTTGATCTTTCTCTCCTGATTTTACACACAGCTTTCATGCCACATCCAAGCTCTATTCTGGGGTAAGCTAAGTAGTGAACATGGAGAGTGGATAGTATCACCATACAGACCTGCCCTGTGTGAGGCCTGTTCTCACCAACTCACACAAGGTGTTGTTTGCAATGGCTGTACCCCCATACTGTAGTATCCTATTACAAAATTTTCATCTACCAGGCTGTGAAACATCCTTCTCATTAGTGTGCATGTACGTGAAGATAGGATGCATGCTCAGAGGAAGATGCTAGGGCTCTGGCATTCTGCTGATGGGAATACCCTCCGGCAACAGTGTGAAACGACAGTGAATAACTTGGCCCAGGCTAGGCTTGTGTGAACCAGTGAGTTGTGCTCGTTCAAATTCAAAGAGCTCAGGCGACATACACACATGCACGAGGAGAGCAACCTGCCCTGTGTGACCTCAGCACTGCTGCTCATCCAAGACTAATGTGAGCGAGGAAGACCACTTTAAAGACTGATGTGATCTGTGAGCCTCTGTATTTGGGCCCTGTGGATTGTGACCTCTTTAATCACAGAGAGTTGTTGTGGTTTATTGATTTAGAGTGGGCCCTTTCTTGGAAAGTCCTGACCCTAGGGCTCGACCATGCCAGGTTGAGGAGATGGAATAGTCCTACCTGTCATGGGCTGATGGGTAGACAGGACTATGCCATAGCTATGGCTTTTGGCTGCTGTTTGTGGAAGGAGTCACTGGGCAGAGTTCTGGGTGCGGTATCTACCCTATCCTTATGATCAGAGATGAGGGAGTGGATTGTGAATCACAGTGGTACAAAGCCAATTTCCCCTTCCATACAATAGAGGTAGCACTGAGGCAGTCGTCCTTGATCTGAACCTCCTAGGAATACTAGTAGCAGCTAGTGGAGACATAAGTATGCAGTGAGTGCAAAGGAGAGACTGAGGGCCCATCATGACTCTGAGCAAGCACAGGTGATCACTGTTTGTGCATGAGGCAGAGGAGTCAGGATCAAGGCACGTGCAGAGGAAGTGTACATGTTTATGGCATGACTCAGTAAGGTGCTCTTGATGAAGAACTGTAGAGATGCTGCTTATCTTTCTCCAAGATCCTGACATGTCAGAAGAATGGCTATGAGCCAAACCTCACCATTCTGGAAGATGCATGAGGCATTTCCAGAGAACATATAAAAGCCAGGATAGACTTAGTTGCCATTCAGAAACATAAATAACTCCAGAATTATCTGCTATATGAGCAGTTTGAGCAATCTGGTCAAGAGATAGGCAGGCTTGGTGACTGAGTGGTCCTTGATTCCAAAGAACCCTCACCATCAGGAATGCTCTGTCCACTCAGTCCTACCTATGGTATAGATGTGTCCAGTTCTACAGATGCTACAAAGACATGTCATTATCTTCCTGTGGCCAGGAGTCAACAAATATCCCACACCACCCAGAAACAAGCACAAGGAAAATGCTAGAGTATTTTACAGGCAAAGGATAGTAAAGATTGTTGGAGTTCCTAGTCCTCCATGATAAGAAGAGACCGGTCTAATTCAGCCATTCAGATAGGACTGGGGTGACTTGATTCACTTGCCATCATGGCTAGGGCTGTGGATTACGGCTCCTGATCCAGAGCAGTCACACTGGTATGCCTCCACTGAAGGATAGCTCCTAGGTTTGAGTTGCACTTGAACTGCCTGGGAGTCTTGGCTCAAGAACCACAGGTTGGTTGCTCCTGATTAAAAGCAAGAAGGGTTACCACAGAGGTCTAGGGAATACAGAGATACACATCTTTCTTGAACAACTCTAGCATCTATATTAGTGCTGACCAGTAAATACAACAAACCAGTAAACAATCTAGAGTAGTTACATCTCTGGTGAACAAGATGAGACTCCCTGAGAAAGCAGTTTCAAGCATCTGTGGCTGAACTGAATTTGTTTTGTGTAAACCAGAGGACTGCAGTTCTTAGGACTGTCAGCTTGCCATATTACATAGTCCCTATTTGCAAATGTCATTATGCACATAAAATCCCCCGAGAAAATCTGAATAATTCTTAAATTGGCACAAAGACTATGCTATTATTGAGTTTGAGGTGTCTCAGACTGCTGGCCATTGCATTTCAATTATCTTTATGTACATTTGGTGCCACTGATGTGAAATCATTTTCCCTGATTAATGCCAGGAACCAACAAATATGCACGTCCCTTTTATTGTTTCCTTTTCAAAATTGAATTTAGTATTGGTGAGCAATGCCAAAATGACAGCTCTAGAGCATAAAGTGTCTTATTTAGCCAGGGAACTAGTCCTAGGACATTATGAGCAAGGCATGCTTTGTCCAGGAATGCATTTCCTGAGGAAGCAGGAACCACACAGCAGTATTCCCTCCTTTAGTCCTGTCTGTTGTGGGACACAATCTCTATACCTGGGATGGAATTACAGCTCTGTGATTTACCACATTCCTATTATCTCAGCTACGAGAGACACATTTTGCCTTTCCGGTGAGAGGCTTCATTTGTCTGTAGGGACTAGACAGAGGAGGATCTTGCCTATTTGTGCAGTGCCTAGATGCTTGTGTCTGTGCTTGATGGTGGTAATGGGCTGTGCACAGTGTTGGCTGAAGCAGAGTGAAGAAAGTCCCTCCTTTTCTCTCAGAGACAGTGTTTATTTGAGCTGTCTACATCCACTTACCACAATGTGGCTCTGTGTGTTTGGCAGTAGAAGTGGTGTAGCCCAGCTAACACAGGTCTGTGACTAAGTGCACAAGGGCTGCTCCTTGCATCTCTGGTTGTATTACTTGGATATGGATAACTGCAGTGGGTATCAACTTGGTGTCTTCTGGCAGACCATGCAGATTAGCCCTTCCTTGATCACCAGCAATGGCTCTGACACTAGGCAGGTTGGGCTAATTTTGCTTGAACCAGAAGGTAGCTGGCAGAATAAAAGTGGTCTTCAGCCACTCATCATTGACTTGGGTGTACTGAAGCATAGGACTAGCATAGGACTCGGTTCCCTGCTGCGACCCTGGAAGCAGAGAATGATGCAAACAGTGACTTCAGATATATCCAAGTGCTGTTCTGGACACAAAGAGCAATCTGTAGCCAAGTAGTCCCAAAAGGAAATAGGAAAGAACTCCCATTGCTTTTATACAACCACATTTCCATCATCGTGAAACTGATCAGCAAATACTAAATATTGAATCAAAAGACTCAGTTACTCCAATTACCAAGGATGTCATAAACAGTCTCACTGAGTGAATTTAACTCTGTCCTTCGCTCTTCTGCCACTTCTCTGCCTAGAGCCCTAAGAAGAAAGAAGGGGGAGGTGGATAGTTATGAATGTGTCAGGGAGACAAAAATAAAACAAGTAGCAAACGTACTAAAAAGCTTTTAGAAGGTGTGCAGTTTTGTGTCAATTTGTTGCCACAATTATTATTTCAGATGCCTTGGAGTATAATCAACAGTTGTCTTTCCATGAATGTGCTTAGCAAAAATGTCTCAAATGCACGAGAGAATCTATTTATTGCTTCTGAATTGGAGGAAGCTGAAATTACTGCTTAAATAACCTCTCAGTTCAAGTGAGGGTAAATCAATGCTGACCGCTAAGAACAAACAGTACAAATTTTACTCTTGTGACCCAAAGCTGCACACCATCACAATTAATCTGATCTTGTCAAATAGAAATCNTTTCCATGAATGTGCTTAGCAAAAATGTCTCAAATGCACAAGAGAATCTATTTATTGCTTCTGAATTGAAGGAAGCTGAAATTACTGCTTAAATAACCTCTCAGTTCAAGTGAGGGTAAATCAATGCTGACCGCTAAGAACAAACAGTACAAATTTTACTCTTGTGACCCAAAGCTGCACACCATCACAATTAATCTGATCTTGTCAAATAGAAATCATAGAATCATAGAATCATAGAATGCCTAAGGTTGGAAGGGACCTCTAGAGGTCATCTAGTCCAACCCCCCCTGCACACGCAGGGCCACCTGGAGCACGTGGCACAGGGCTGCATCCAAGTGGATCTTGAAGATCTCCAGAGAAGGAGACTCCACAACCTCTCTGGGCAGCCTGTTCCAGTGCTCTGTCACCCTCACTGTTAAGAAATTTTTCCTTAAGTTCCTGTGGAACTTTTTATGCTTCAATTTGTGGCCATTTCCTCTGGTTCTGTCAGTGACCACCAGTGAAAAGAGGCCAGCCCCATCCTCCTCATTGCCTCCCTTGAGGCACTTATAGACACAGATCAGGTCCCCTCTCAGCCTTCTCTTCTCCAGGCTGAACAAGCCCAGCTCCCTCAGCCTCTCCTCATAGGGCAGATGTTCCAGGCCCCTGATCATCCT
>VWPW01008193.1:404646-657146 GCA_013389825.1 Crypturellus undulatus
TAAAAGTGGTCTTCAGCCACTCATCATTGACTTGGGTGTACTGAAGCATAGGACTAGCATAGGACTCGGTTCCCTGCTGCGACCCTGGAAGCAGAGAATGATGCAAACAGTGACTTCAGATATACCCAAGTGCTGTTCTGGACGCAAAGAGCAATCTGTAGCCAAGTAGTCCCAAAAGGAAATAGGAAAGAACTCCCATTGCTTTTATACAACCACATTTCCATCATCGTGAAACTGATCAGCAAATACTAAATATTGAATCAAAAGACTCAGTTACTCCAATTACCAAGGATGTCATAAACAGTCTCACTGAGTGAATTTAACTCTGTCCTTCGCTCTTCTGCCACTTCTCTGCCTAGAGCCCTAAGAAGAAAGAAGGGGGAGGTGGATAGTTATGAATGTGTCAGGGAGACAAAAATAAAACAAGTAGCAAACGTACTAAAAAGCTTTTAGAAGGTGTGCAGTTTTGTGTCAATTTGTTGCCACAATTATTATTTCAGATGCCTTGGAGTATAATCAACAGTTGTCTTTCCATGAATGTGCTTAGCAAAAATGTCTCAAATGCACGAGAGAATCTATTTATTGCTTCTGAATTGAAGGAAGCTGAAATTACTGCTTAAATAACCTCTCAGTTCAAGTGAGGGTAAATCAATGCTGACCGCTAAGAACAAACAGTACAAATTTTACTCTTGTGACCCAAAGCTGCACACCATCACAATTAATCTGATCTTGTCAAATAGAAATGGAGGTGAAATATCTTTTCCCAGCTTGCATTCCTATGATGTAGACATGAGCTGCATTATTACAATAGTTTAAGAATTTTTGGGTTTAGTTGCTTGTGTATTGAAAATGGAAGAAGAAAAAACTTGATGTCATTCTAGGTAAAGTGCTTTTGTCTATTCTCTCTTGCTTAAGGTCTCCTCAGTCAATTATTTATAATCAAACAATAAAAAAATGCTTTTCACAGAATCACAGAATTCTTGAGGTTGAAGTTGGAAGGGACCTCTAGAGACCATCTTAGTCCACCCCCTCTGCTTAAGCAGGGACATCTAGAGCATATGGCACAGGGTGGCATCCAGGTGGGTTTTGAGTATCTCCAAAGGAGACTCCACTCTATCTGGGCAGCCTATTCCAGGGCTCTGTCACCCTATCAGTAAAGAAGTTCTGGCTCATATGGAGATGAATTTCAAACAATTTTGGATCAACTCTTGTTTTCAGCTATACTTGAGCCACCTTCCTAAATTTGATGGGTTATGTGAGAATAAATGAAGTTATGCCCTTGCTTTCCTAGTTTCTGTTGTTGCAGATACTGGCTATCTGGGCAGCCTATTCCAGGACTCTGTCACCCTATCAGTAAAGAAGTTCTGGCTCATATGGAGATGAATTTCAAACAATTTTGGACCAACTATTGTTTTCAGCTATACTTGAGCCACCTTCCTAAATTTGATGGGTTATGTGAGAATAAATGAAGTTATGCCCTTGCTTTCCTAGTTTCTGTTGTTGCAGATACTGAATAAGTGTGAGGAGCTAAATTTTCCACCTATTGCTTTGGCTTGCTCTAACCCTGATATAAATAGGTGATAATATGTCATTGCTTGTAGTACAACTTTATGGTCAACAGAGTGCTGACATCAACTGAGATTCCTTTTGAAAGAAAAAGATATAAGCTGATCTGTGAGTTTGCATTCTCTGGATACCACTTTTCCATGGTTACGCTCAACTTTGATTCACCATCTTGTGCTCCTTGTGATCCCTGAATTTTACTTGCTCTTCAGATCACTTGTCTAGTCACACAGCCCAGTAGATATTCATCTACGAATTCCCTGTAAGGATTCTGACTGTCAAGAAAAAAAAACATGCTTTAAAAAATATTCTGAGTAATTGCATCTTAGAGCTTTCTTGGGTGTTAGAATTTCACCTGGGCTATTTTGCATCGGTTTGACTCCTACAGCAGGTACAGAGGGTCGGTCAAAGCTTGTGTAGACAAGGTATAAGAGACTGTTAAGGACTATGTTTGTCTCGACATTGCTGACACACCATTTACCTGAAAAATGTCCCGGTATCTTGTCTTTGGGAAGACCAGCTCAAGACCCAAACAAGGATATTATCTCTCCCCATTTACACTTCTTAACTCCGGTATCTTGTCTCTGGGAAGACTGTAATATTGGCTACCTCCCTGGCCTTGGCATGCTATCTCTCAGAAGATCAGCTCAAGACCTGACTCAGCGGTGCCCGCCAGAACGGCTTGCACTCCAATCGGGTAAAGAGCAACATCAAAGCACACAGCGCATACGACACAAACAACATGTGTCAGAAAACTTCAAGAAAGTGGGAGAACACTTTGAGAAGGGGGACGTAAAAGGAGCATGTAACCCCCCTCCTGCAGATGTGAGTTATCACCTGCACCGAGATGCACGGCCTCCGAACATCACCTGCACAGGTGTGGATCATCACCTGCACCGAGACGCATGGCTTCTTTCCCTGAACATCACTTGCACTGAGGTGTGCACATCACCTGCACTGAGGCACCTGTACCTGTACTGAGGCACCTGTACCTGTGCCGAAGCGGAGCCAACGACACTTAGCCAGACTAGTGGTGGAGGTAACTATAATCTTGTTGTATCTCTCCTGCTTGGTTGCTTATCTCTCTTTTTCCCTTCTTCTTCTCTCTGTGCTATTGCACTTACGAGAATAAAGCTAACATGTTTGTATGGCATTTGACCCGTTTGTGTCTTAATCTCACTGTTGGGATCATATTGAAACCACCCCTGACACTGGATCGGCAGCGTGCCCCCAGGGATGTCTTGAGGATGTCTCTGAATAAATCTACTTTCCATCCGGTTGCTCTAGCTTTGTAAGATTTCCAATTTTTCGGATGCGCTGTTTTTAGAAATGTTCTGTGTGCTTAAGAGGCCTTAAGGTTGCTAATGTGATGTGAGGAAGCTTCCATCTTCCAGACCAGGACTTTTTCTAGAAGATATTTTTTAGTTCTACAACATATTGTTTGGTGCAGGAAGTAATGGATGAAATTTATGGTTGGTTGTATGCAGGAGTGAGATTAGCATATCTTAATGGTTTCTTCTCTGACTTTGAACTATTTTTTTTTCTTTCATTTTTCATAAAAGTAAGACTGGAAAGACTTTATGACTCACATAAGCAAGGGACTGAAAACGTTAAGTTACAGCCAGGTGGAGAGGATATTGCCCTCTAAAGCCATTCAAATTAGGAAGAAGTTCCTCCATGTGATCTAGATACTTGGAGTTCCTTTGTTAATGACTAAGCAAGAGGTTATGGAAAGGGCCTTCTGACAAACTTCTAGAACGTGGGGGTCTTTAGTCAATGTTGCTAGGATAACAGAGCTACAGGCAGGTCATATTTGGACTGGAGAACTTACAGGAAAGGGAACTGTCAACCACCCCCAATTTAATTTAAATAAAAAAATCAGTTTCCATGGTTACTACCTACATACTTGGACTTCCACGTGAATCTTGAATAAGCAAAACCTGTCTCCAGGCTGTTGAATGATCTTAATTAAACTAAATTAATTATTTATTCAAATGCAATAAGACATGCCATGATTCTCTAGGGAGGCTGTAAAGAAAATAATGTCTCTTATTAAAAAAATATGTTAATACCTCACACATTCTGGTACCATTTTATCTGTTAGGGTACTGCTTTCTTAAGTGCTTCAGGACTCAAAATAATGAACTTTGATTTGCATATGGTGGGAGCCCTCACCTTCTTAGTGTTCTGTATTATGGATCTGTGAATACCAGCAAGATACCTCTTTCTGTAAGAAACTTCTGGCAGCCTTCAAACAAAGTTTTAGGATCGTTTATATAGACTGAAAACTAGCAATACTGAGAAGATAATTTTTCCATGACACATCCTGAGTGATTCTTGCATAAAACTGCCAAGCAATTGGCAGAGTCATAATCACTAACTAATGATCCATAATGCAATTACGTTAATTAGCAGCATTATTGATATTACCTTGGTAGAGTAATTGGACTCACTTAACCTTTGTTTGTAACAAGAGAAATTTGGATATTGTCAGGAACTGGCATCACGTGGACAATCAACAGTCTGTAGAGCAGTTACATGATAACACTACTAACTGCAGCTTGATCTCTGTTGCTCATCACAGGTATGTGATGTGGTTAGAGGTATATGACTGGGATGGAATTTCAAGAAATGGGAGTTTCTGCTTGACTCTACTCAAAGCTGTCAAGGCACTGTCTTCACTGAAAGTTTAAGTGCATTTCAAGTCCCATTATCTGTCAATTATCCTCAAAGTGTCAATGCTGTTTTTAGGAAGAGTCAGGCTGAAGGTATCCACTGGACAGAACTGGAGTGTGCTTGATCCTCTTCTTTTAATCTTGACCTCCTGAATGAGAGTTTGGATCCAGGCCAAAGTATAATATTTGCCTGGGCTCTGCTCTTACAGAGAGCTGTGCCCAGGCAAAGCGGTGCCAGTGCTTATCTGCAATCAGGTGAACCTGAGCTCTGATCTGTACATGCTTCACTCAGTCTCTTGATGATGGCTGAAGGAGCCTAAGTCGCAGCATTTAAGTACTTGCTGAAGCCAAGAAGATCTGAAGTTCCTGGCTGCATGTTCAGTAGATACAGGGCTATGAAGCAAAGTTTGATTATTGACAGAACTAGGGAGGTGAGGGGGAATGTGCCCTTGCAGTGACCTACACCTTGGGCTATGGTTTTGGAGGTTGACTGGAAATCTCTCATGTCATTCCAGCATTGCTAACTGGGGGCCCTATGAGAGGCTTGCTTTCTCCTCGCCGACCACCAACTCCTCAGCAAGGAACTGGACTGGATCGGAAAATCCATCATATGGTAACAGATCTAGATGCCACGAAGTTGGGATAGATGAAGGATGTTGTCTTGGAAAGTGGCTTAGATCTCACTTAGATCTCCTTGTCAAATCAGGGATTTTGTTCAGAAAGATCTTACTTTCCATCAAAGCAGTGAAATGATGGTGTGTTAGATGATGGCCAGAGTCTGCTGCTGTGTGGTATGAAGTACAAGCTATGTTGAAGTCCTGCAGTAAGGCCTTTAGGGAAATCAGTACATTTTCTCTTTTTAACAACTGAAACATATTATATTGTCCTCTTCTTATACATTTTAATAGGAATTACCCACCAAACATGTTCATCTGGTCTGTGCACAGTTTGTATTCCCTATGTGCCCGAGGCTAGTATTTCTCCTGCTCTCTCTAAGGGCTGACAGAATGGAGGAAAATGGAGGGAAGTACTGTGAGAATGAAATTATACATTTGGAATGGTGGCTTCCTCCTCTGCAGCTCCCAGATGAGGATTATTAATTTTCTAGGAAAGGTTTTCTAAATTTCTGAATCCATGAGTCACCCATTTCTCCCAGCTCTTCAGAAGTCTGTGCTTCTCAGTCACTTTCACCTTCCAAGTGAACACAAACACTCCCCCTGTTCCTTTAGACCATTGCAGACAAGGTAGATAAAGACAATGCTCCTCTCGGCTTTACAGCAATAAATTTCTTGGGCTAGAAGAAGAAAAAGATCTAGAGCAAGAAAACATATCTAGGTGGAGCTCCTCTGTACAAAAGTCCCAACGGAGGTCCATTCTGAAGATTTTAATGGGAAGAAAGAGGAGAAGTATTTACAGGGATTGCAGCAGAGAGCTAGTTTTCACCTTAGAAGTTAGTTCCTCCTGACATTCCGTCTGTATTTACCCATGTGATGCCCCTGCTCTTGATCTGGAAGAGATTAAGGCAAATACATACANGGGATTGCAACAGAGAGCTAGTTATCACCTTAGTAGGTTAGTTCCTCCTGACACTCCACCCCGTCTGTATTTACCCATGTGATGCCCCTGCTCTTGATCTGGAAGAGATTAAGGCAAATACATACATCTCTGTATTTCTGTCTCTTCCAGCATGAGTGCTGCTGCTGGGCCGTGCAAGGGGACAAGTGCTGTCCCCTGCCCCCCTCTCCTGCTGCTGCTAGTCCCTGAATTTTGCAGGAAGTGTTATCGTGAACATGCAGTCACTGCGAGCATCATCTCCATCTGCAGCTCTGCTTTGGGAGCTGATGCTTGAGGAGATGTGGGTTGGCAAACCTAATGCCTAGATAGCATGTGTCCCTGCTGGCTTGCCCCAGGGTTTGTGAGAGAGGCACCATGCCAAAACACTCGAGCCCTTGCTTGGAGCCAAGTGCTGAGGGTGCAAGTCTCCCTGACAGTACCCAAGCCTCAGCAGAGCTGAGTGAGGACCAGGCTGAAGACTCTTCCTTGTCTGGACAGCAGAAATCCTACCCTTCACACTGTTCCAATGCTATCTCCTGTTTAAACTTGATGCAAGCCTTTTGTTTCCAAAAGTCTGCTGGAGCTGCGAAAAAATCAGTTTCTTTCCTGATGAGGTGAATTTAGGTGAGTCTCGTCTTATCTGAGCCAAAAAGTAATCTCTGTCCCTTCATTGTACAAGTGGGTGCTTGACCAGACTTGGTGCTTGACCTCATCATGGTAGAGAAAACCTGCTGCATGCTAAAAAAGTACTTTGCTGATTTTTAATAAAATCTATTAATAACAAAATCTACAAAGGGAAAATTAGATTGAAAACTGACTCTAGACACCACTTAGTAAGAATTATTTTGTGCCAGTATGTGTTATATTCACTATCTATTCCTTTCGTGCAGTGCAGTTTATTAAAATGAACAGCATCTCAAATATGCATTTCAGCATTCAGTTACTTTATCCGATTCTTGATGGATCTATTACTGCTGAAGGATACAAATTCCTGCTGACTGTAAGTGAGTTCGTAGCCATTTGATGGTGAAAAAAAAAAGTAAAAAGGAAAGTTAAATGTATAAATTGCCTCAGCCTAAAAATAGCAGTGAGAACTAACCAGCAGGAGACCGACATCAGAGCAATATATGGACTGTCTGTGGTCTTTTCTTCTGACAAAGCTTGACTGCTACATCATCACTAACGGTTATCATTAGCACTTTCAACTGATAGGGAAGCATTTTTCCTGGTTACCTCAGGAGGTTCTGAGATGCTCTCACCAGCCTTCAAAAAAATCTCAGATTTTGAGGTTCATTTTTGTTTGGATTGAGGTTTATGCAGCTTTTTTTTTTTTAACTCCTGTTGCTTGATAGAGGGACAGAGTTGTAAGAGTTTCAGCCAAACTGACTCCCTATGCACAGCCATATGGTCTGTGTCTCTCAGTTGAATGATGAAGATGTATGAACAAATTAGCTGAGTTTTCTTCCCAAACCCAACCACATCTATCCAGTCAACCCTGTATCAGCTCTGTCCCACCAACATTTCTACTCTTCCTAAGCTCCTATAGGCATCCATCCACATCCTTCTTCCCTATGCCCTGTCATGGCTGCTCTTTGGGTACTGGGAAAAGTAGGAGGGAGAAGAAGACATGTAATCAAATATCTTTTCCTGCCTTTTCCTGTCTCTTCCTGCCCCCATCCTTCAGTGTCATGGAGCCTTAGTGGTTAAGACAGCATGGCTACCAAAAGGCCATATGCCTTTTGGTGCCTTAGAGTGAGAGCAAGAAGGGCCAATGCGCACTTTTCTGCTTGACCCATGTTTACAGTGAGGAGAAGGGGGAGTATCTTCAGGATGCTGTGCCTGCTAATGCCCCGTGATGCCCCTGATGCACCTTTCTGGTCTCCATAGGTCCCTCACTGTTAGGTGCATCTCAGGGTGCATCTCAGCGCTACTCCCTGCCTGCTCTCAATGATGGCATTTCTGGCCACTTACGCTCACCCCTCTCTCAAAGCAAAACTGCTCCTACTGTGCATCCTGACCTGCTGTGCATCTGGCACCAGACAACTGCTCACCCAGCCTTTTGTTTCTAACTCTTTTGAGCCTCTTTAAATGTCTCTTTCCTAGAGAGTAACTCGGGTCTCTAACAGAGCCCCAAAAAGAAGCTGTTGTAAAAGCTGCAGCTGTAAACATACTCCAAAGAGTCTGAGAAAGCTAACAAAGAATAAATGCATGTGTTGGCTGATTTAAATGGGCCACTTTGGCTTCTCCTTCTGAACACATTTTCAGCTTTCAAAATTCCTTGCTTCCACCTTTGATGTTTTGCTCTATTTAGCTTGATAACTGCATTTCCAGTAACCTTGCAGAACACTTTGAGCTAAATGGGTATGGAGAATCCTACCAAAACTAGTATGATGTTATTTCATGTTACATTTGAGCTTATTTTTCCACTTATTGCCCTACTAGGATGAAAATGCTTGAAACACCTGTGCCTCATGGTATTTGAGTGCTGCCCAATAGTAATTACTTGTATCAGGTAAGCATTTTCTTTAGTTTCAAAAAGAGGGGAAAATGAGGATAATAGATTAAGAGATACAATACAGTGAGGTCAGGCAGAGATTCCTTAAAATACAGAAATTTGAGCCATGAATGCTTTAGTTCTTGTCTTATGCCAAGTCTGGTAAATATATGCCCTTGTTAGCTCTGTATGTCTAAATTGACTTACAAGACTAGAGATTTTTCATCCTTTTCTTTCTTATGAATGTTGAGCCCTTGACTTCTCCAAGAATATTAAAAAATGAGTGTATTGCAAATCATTAGTCATCATTGGAAATGTAGATTTGAGTCTGTGATGGGACATGTTGTTTTCGGTGGGGTTATGACACCTGGCAGTTGTTACAAACAGCCAGAGGTGTGCTGTATGCTGGAGTACATCCTAGTGGATAGACGAGACAATTGAAATGTTAGCCCCATAAATTAAGGCTTCCACAAAATGNGGACAGCAGAAATCCTACCCTTCACACTGTTCCAATGCTATCTCCTGTTTAAACTTGATGCAAGCCTTTTGTTTCCAAAAGTCTGCTGGAGCTGCGAAAAAATCAGTTTCTTTCCTGATGAGGTGAATTTAGGTGAGTCTCGTCTTATCTGAGCCAAAAAGTAATCTCTGTCCCTTCATTGTACAAGTGGGTGCTTGACCAGACTTGGTGCTTGACCTCATCATGGTAGAGAAAACCTGCTGCATGCTAAAAAAGTACTTTGCTGATTTTTAATAAAATCTATTAATAACAAAATCTACAAAGGGAAAATTAGATTGAAAACTGANCGATGCTTGAGGAGATGTGGGTTGGCAGACCTAATGCCTAGATAGCATGTGTCCCCGCTGGCTTGCCCCAGGGTTTGTGGGAGAGGCACCATGCCAAAACACTCGAGCCCTTGCTTGGAGCCAAGTGCTGAGGGTGCAAGTCTCCCTGACAGTACCCAAGCCTCAGCAGAGCTGAGTGAGGACCAGGCTGAAGACTCTTCCTTGTCTGGACAGCAGAAATCCTACCCTTCACACTGTTCCAATGCTATCTCCTGTTTAAACTTGATGCAAGCCTTTTGTTTCCAAAAGTCTGCTGGAGCTGCGAAAAAATCAGTTTCTTTCCTGATGAGGTGAATTTAGGTGAGTCTCGTCTTATCTGAGCCAAAAAGTAATCTCTGTCCCTTCATTGTACAAGTGGGTGCTTGACCAGACTTGGTGCTTGACCTCATCATGGTAGAGAAAACCTGCTGCATGCTAAAAAAGTACTTTGCTGATTTTTAATAAAATCTATTAATAACAAAATCTACAAAGGGAAAATTAGATTGAAAACTGACTCTAGACACCACTTAGTAAGAATTATTTTGTGCCAGTATGTGTTATATTCACTATCTATTCCTTTCGTGCAGTGCAGTTTATTAAAATGAACAGCATCTCAAATATGCATTTCAGCATTCAGTTACTTTATCCGATTCTTGATGGATCTATTACTGCTGAAGGATACAAATTCCTGCTGACTGTAAGTGAGTTCGTAGCCATTTGATGGTGAAAAAAAAAAGTAAAAAGGAAAGTTAAATGTATAAATTGCCTCAGCCTAAAAATAGCAGTGAGAACTAACCAGCAGGAGACCGACATCAGAGCAATATATGGACTGTCTGTGGTCTTTTCTTCTGACAAAGCTTGACTGCTACATCATCACTAACGGTTATCATTAGCACTTTCAACTGATAGGGAAGCATTTTTCCTGGTTACCTCAGGAGGTTCTGAGATGCTCTCACCAGCCTTCAAAAAAATCTCAGATTTTGAGGTTCATTTTTGTTTGGATTGAGGTTTATGCAGCTTTTTTTTTTTAACTCCTGTTGCTTGATAGAGGGACAGAGTTGTAAGAGTTTCAGCCAAACTGACTCCCTATGCACAGCCATATGGTCTGTGTCTCTCAGTTGAATGATGAAGATGTATGAACAAATTAGCTGAGTTTTCTTCCCAAACCCAACCACATCTATCCAGTCAACCCTGTATCAGCTCTGTCCCACCAACATTTCTACTCTTCCTAAGCTCCTATAGGCATCCATCCACATCCTTCTTCCCTATGCCCTGTCATGGCTGCTCTTTGGGTACTGGGAAAAGTAGGAGGGAGAAGAAGACATGTAATCAAATATCTTTTCCTGCCTTTTCCTGTCTCTTCCTGCCCCCATCCTTCAGTGTCATGGAGCCTTAGTGGTTAAGACAGCATGGCTACCAAAAGGCCATATGCCTTTTGGTGCCTTAGAGTGAGAGCAAGAAGGGCCAATGCGCACTTTTCTGCTTGACCCATGTTTACAGTGAGGAGAAGGGGGAGTATCTTCAGGATGCTGTGCCTGCTAATGCCCCGTGATGCCCCTGATGCACCTTTCTGGTCTCCATAGGTCCCCAGGTCCCTCACTGTCAGCAGGGTGCATCTCAGCGCTACTCCCTGCCTGCTCTCAATGATGGCATTTCTGGCCACTTACGCTCACCCCTCTCTCAAAGCAAAACTGCTCCTACTGTGCATCCTGACCTGCTGTGCATCTGGCACCAGACAACTGCTCACCCAGCCTTTTGTTTCTAACTCTTTTGAGCCTCTTTAAATGTCTCTTTCCTAGAGAGTAACTCGGGTCTCTAACAGAGCCCCAAAAAGAAGCTGTTGTAAAAGCTGCAGCTGTAAACATACTCCAAAGAGTCTGAGAAAGCTAACAAAGAATAAATGCATGTGTTGGCTGATTTAAATGGGCCACTTTGGCTTCTCCTTCTGAACACATTTTCAGCTTTCAAAATTCCTTGCTTCCACCTTTGATGTTTTGCTCTATTTAGCTTGATAACTGCATTTCCAGTAACCTTGCAGAACACTTTGAGCTAAATGGGTATGGAGAATCCTACCAAAACTAGTATGATGTTATTTCATGTTACATTTGAGCTTATTTTTCCACTTATTGCCCTACTAGGATGAAAATGCTTGAAACACCTGTGCCTCATGGTATTTGAGTGCTGCCCAATAGTAATTACTTGTATCAGGTAAGCATTTTCTTTAGTTTCAAAAAGAGGGGAAAATGAGGATAATAGATTAAGAGATACAATACAGTGAGGTCAGTCAGAGATTCCTTAAAATACAGAAATTTGAGCCATGAATGCTTTAGTTCTTGTCTTATGCCAAGTCTGGTAAATATATGCCCTTGTTAGCTCTGTATGTCTAAATTGACTTACAAGACTAGAGATTTTTCATCCTTTTCTTTCTTATGAATGTTGAGCCCTTGACTTCTCCAAGAATATTAAAAAATGAGTGTATTGCAAATCATTAGTCATCATTGGAAATGTAGATTTGAGTCTGTGATGGGACATGTTGTTTTCGGTGGGGTTATGACACCTGGCAGTTGTTACAAACAGCCAGAGGTGTGCTGTATGCTGGAGTACATCCTAGTGGATAGACGAGACAATTGAAATGTTAGCCCCATAAATTAAGGCTTCCACAAAATGCTGGACAAGGATATAAATCAGCGGGTCAGTTCAGCACCAGAGACTTGTGTTTGCAAGGAATCCATTCACAGCAGGGCTAAACCTTCCTAAATAGAAGCCTCCATTTGAAGCCTGGATTTGTTGCACGCAATTAATTGAAAACCCCCATGATCTAATATTTTCCCTGTCATCCCACTGAAATGGAGTAGTAACGCTGGATTCTATAAATCAACCTGATCTTAAAAAGGAGAGTTAAATGAGCATCACATTATAAACCACAAAGCACATTCATCACTCTGCTACAAACTATAAATATGACAAGTACATCCATCAATTCAACACCTTTCTTTCAGGTCTACATACATAGATGTTAGTAACTTAATGGCTCCAGAAAGCTTTCTTTTTTTAAATACACTGTGCATGTGTTTTCTTTCATTTCGTGTGGTTACTGGAAGCAGACCATAGCCATCTGTAGAAGGGTTGTTGTGCAAAGAGCTTCTGTAAAGGAAGAATCCATCTCTTGAAGGGGTGCATCTCTAGAAATCCTCTTGGAAAGAGTTGCACTCACACTGTTCCACTAATAGTGCTTCAACTGTACAGACTGTGGCAACAGCAGGATGGCTGTCTACTATATACATCAAGTTATACAAACTAGGAAATAATCTACCTAAAAAGAGCTAAACAAACCTGAAGATGAGTTTTCTGGGATTTGCTGGCAGATTGTAAATATATATTGAGTGAGTACTCTCTAATACCAGGTTTTCATTACCAACATGTCAGCTTTGTACCCTGGTGTAGCTGCAGCAAGGTAGCATCTTCATGGGCCTGATTGGGGAAAGTGGGGGCCCCACAACCTGGTGGTTAGCTCTGCCACTTGGAGACTTCAGTGGTTTTGCTTTTGTTTTCCATCTCTCCTGTAAAAAGTCTTTTGTAGTCATTAGTAAATGTTTCAAACTGAAACAACAACAACAAAAAAAAACAAATAAAAAACAGCCTCTTCACCAAACCCCCAAACAAAAACTGCCACTAGAAGATGCCTAGGGAGGAATGAGAACAGGGCAAATATATGTGCTGCTTGTACTGGTAATCTTCCCTTGTTAAATAATTTAGGTCAAGTCAATACAGAGATATCACAAGAAGTGAATTTAGTCAGCACTGAGAAAGCTATGGGTTTATTCTGTTAAGCTCAGTATTGTACCGGAAGCCTGGATAAATTCATTAGGGCAAATCACAGTGTACTTTGCTTACCCAGATGGTGGGCAGTGGTGCAGATACTGGGCTGGTGATCACTTGAAATGGAGCTGACTCAAGGGACAGACTGGACTCTGCAGATGGCCTGTTATGTTCTCTAGGTCACAGGGTGAATTTGAATAGGACTATATCCTGTGAAAGAAAAATGCTATTTATGTTCTTGTTGACATCGTCTACTTGCTAGCAGTCTTTACCTTCCTCGAAGACTGCTTCCTATGAACATACTTCTGATGCATAAGTTTAACTGGTGCTTGTGCAGTTTGCAATCAGGTCATCTCATGCATGGATTGTAGACTCTTGTAAGAGCTTCAGGGGTAGAAGATATGTCTAATAAGAAAGATCTCTGTTCCTTTATAAAACAAGGCATGTCAAAGATACACTCAGCTTGTTAAACCAAGCGCTCCAAAGGCAGAAATATCTCCCTACAAACTAATTCTGACCCTCTGTGCTAGCTCATAATGTAGCATGCAAATTACAAGACTATATATCATTTATTTAAATGTTTCTTGCACCATTTCTGGTAACTAAGTTTAGTAATCAATCACTAGGAATTTCTACAGAGGAAAACACAAATGGAGAATGTTGATATTCAGCTATTTTTAATAGGGCAAATTTGGCTGGATAGAACCAGACACAGCAAAGGCTGTTGCTTAAACTCCCCTCATGTAATATTTCTAGTCTGTGATATTTAGCACAGAGTTTTAAGAACTCTTAAAAGACCCAAAAGTGCTTTTTCAATCTCAAGGGAGTAAGATGATAGATAATTTTAATATGGAGGTTGTGGGGTGACCTAGATGAAAAAGCTGCAGAAAAGGGAGTGTTGTGCCACTGCTGTTCTTTTCTATGATCCCAAGTAGTATATTGCATTAGGCATTACTTAAAGAGGAAGGAAGAGAGTAAATTCATCACAGGTAACACATTGCATTAGGCTCAAGTGAAAAACCTAGGATAATAACAAAGCTGAGTACCAGAGAATTTAATCTCTAGAGTCAAACTTTATGGATGGCACACAGGTCTCAGGTAAATAATGATACCAAAGAATATTCTTTTCCTTTTAAGATACCTAATAATTAAGATAAGATCCAAATAGCTACAGAGGTTTGTCTTTGTGAAAAATTGACCAAGCTTAAAATATCTTAATGAACTTCCATATATCCAAAGAAAAAACTTGAATATAGGGGAATACTCCTTACATTGCCTTGCCAGAAAGAGCTGTCTTTGAACGCCTAACCTCTTATTGAATGGTCAATTTTTTTGAAATAACTCAGCCCAATTTAGTACATCTCAACAGAACATAATAATCTGGTGTAGCATTTTAGAAAGTGATAGGCTTCCTTTTGGAATACAATACCTTATCTGATGACGATCTGATCAGGACATGGGGTAGCAATGACCCAGGGACGAAAATGTTGTGAGTGAGATTGACAAACTCACGATATTCCTTATGGCTATGACAGTTTGAAATCCACTGCAGAAAATTCTGATGATGACAATGATTTTAATTTTAAATACAGTATTTGTATTTTAGTAGGCTATAAAGTAATATAGTGTTATAGAAAAAATGCAGAGGAGAAACAGAAGTCCTTAGGAGGAATTGTCAGATGAGATCATTTGTTTGTTGGGTCAAATTTGTTATGTTTTTAAATGGTGATGAAACTTCTTTTAGTTCTCAGTCATTGCACTTCCTGAGTTGTACAGAGATAAAGATGCTTGAATAATTATACAAGTAAACAGCTAGCAACCTTCAGAACTCCACACAGCTAATTCTTGACATTGTTGATGTGGCATTTGATACCAGTGTGAAAATGATTAGATTTTGGATGACCAAAAAGTTGTTGAATTAACCGTCATCCTAGAGGTTTCACCTGACTTCAGCCACCTAAACTCTGTAGATGGCGTATATTTGTTGGTTGATTCAGATCAGGCTGTCAGTCTAAATGCAAGCCACCAGGAAGGCCATGTGTCCATCGCAGAGCAACAGAAGCTTAGATGGGGACTGTATTTGAAGTATCCTGTGTCCTGTAGTTAGTACAGATCCTCTTGAGCTGTCAGTGTACAATTGTGGCATTACCCTAAACAGATACCTGTCCTGCTTTCACTGCTTGCAAATCCTGTGTCACTTCCACACTTCTTGTAGCCTCCATGGAGAGGACCATCACTGGAAAGGAGACCAGTCTACCACTAGACACAGTCCCCATAGGAAGCTCTGGGCAGGAGCAGACATGATGGGGAAGGACCCCTTACACATTGCTCTCCGTCTGCTATTCTATGACTCAGCAGAGGGATCGTGCTGTTCTCCTAGTGCTATCAACTAGACATGGTTGTCCATCTTCAACTGGGCTGGAAATATTTTTAGAAGTTTTATTTTACCCTTGAAAGTTTCATGAAGAGAATAACACCACATGGGTACTTTTGCTTCCTATAGCCCAGATCCTAGACCTGCCTAGAGGGTTTCACAGTTTCACCTTCACCATGATGCCATGAAACAGGGGACTGTTATCCCAAGTTTATAGCTGGGCAAACTCAGGCTGTGCTAGGTGACATAACCGAGGTGGAGGAGGCCCTCCTCATGTCCACTGCTACGCAGATGAAGTCTTAGTCCTGCACTGGCTTTTATTGCAGCTAATGGCCCTGCTCTATCTGCATTCAGAGCATAATGCAAAGCTTAGTGGTGTCTTTGGAAAGGCTCCTATTTATACTACGGGCTTTTGCCTGGTTCTCTGTGCTCTTCCGCCAAACATGAGATTTCAAATGCAGTTTACGATTTCCTTTCTCTTCTCTTACCCCCATCAAGGGCTCAGCTGAATACAGCAATAAGGAAGCAAGAAGGGTCAAGTTTATAAATGACTGTGGGAAGTTTGGTTTCCATGGCTGCCAGCAATTACTGTGCAGACTCAGATGAATGGAGATTATAGCCCAAGGCTGCTATTTTGTGCACTGGCAAGACACAATAACAAATGACAAACTTAATTCACTGCTGCAGCAGGGAGGAGGCATCTCACTCCGTGAACCTGGGCTTATCTTACAGGAGAGGCAGCTCTAAGTGGATTCCTTCTTTTCTGGCTGTGCTGATTTCAGCTAATACATATTCTTCAGTCACTAGCATCATCTCACCTAGACAATCTTAAGTCTATTAGTCACCCACCCTTTCTATTTCTGGACATGGAAAATGTTAAGCAAATATGAAAATCCAGCCCCCAGAGTGGGCTGGAGTCAACCTTATTTTTAATTTTTTTTTTTGCCCATGCGATCTGGTGAGCTTTTCACTTACTGAAAAATGAAACAAACAGTCATTCAGCTAGGTTGCTGGGTAGTAACTTGGATTCCACACAGGCTGAGAGCTCTTCTCTCTCTAGAACATTTCTGCATGCTGCCTACCATAAATATAGATATCAGGTACTTTATTTATAAAATTACAAGTCTGTACTTTGGAGCCAATATTACTATTAGCAATCAATTAATAACAACCATTTGTGTTAGCCCAAAATGGTATCATAGCTTAAACCGTAGTAAAGGCTATGGAATTAGGCAGTGTACAGTAATTAATAAAAAACCTAACAGAAAGGTTTTGTGAGGGCATCTCCACCTCTCTTGAGTAGTTCACAGACCTCCTGAGAAGAAAAAAAATATAGAAAAAGGGGAAGGTTTATAGTAGTCCAATGCATTGCGAACACAATCATAAAACACATAACTACATAGTGAGTTGGCACTTAGACAGTACTTTTCAGCTCCTATCTTAAGTCATTTTCACAGTGTTCCGATGCAGTGGGTAAGTAAATGTTCCCTTCCAATAGACATAGGAGATAAGTGCCAGGAAGAGAATTATGTGCTAAGGACCAACTTAGAGGCAGGTATCAATGGAAATATGGCTACTGACCCTGAAAAGCCTCATTTCCTCATTTGATGCCAACAGACCATGGCCAAATCACTCCCACAACTGACACTGACAAAGAAAACAAGCACTTGGAATTGTGCTTTGGGAGGCAGGTGTGCTAATCACAGAATTGTTTTCTGATTCTTCTCTTGAGCATCTCGAACTTCTGAAAATCTTTCCTGAGCTGTTCGGACTGAATTCCTAATTGTGGTTATACCCATTTCAAATACAGGGTGAAATTATCTCCCTGCTTCCCTCAGAAATGCCCATAATTGCATGTTTTATGAGATGGCTTGATCACAGTGTCACACTGAATGTTTGTACTTGACTAATTAAGGTCCATAATTTGTTCCTGTAAACATTTCTATTTCATCATCCTTTAGGTATAGTCTATCCTTTATTTTCCTGGATATATTTACTTCAAATATGACAACTAAAACACATATCTGGTTCTGCCATATTTGGTTCAGCCCAGTTAACCAAGAAATTACAAAGTTGTACATATCAGTGAATTCTCATTATTTTCCACCTTTCCAATCGTAACAGTATGATCAAATTCTACTAACTTTTAAAGGCCATCCTCCAAAGCATAGTTAAATATTAAAGCACATGCATACATTAAATATCATCATGCCACACAGCATACTTTGTGGGAACCCAACCTATACCATACCTGCAGGATGATAGCTCCCTGTTTCCAATCATTCTTTCACTTCTTAATCCATTTGCTATATGCAGCGTTGGCTTTCTATTGTTCTAGTATTTAAATCCACCTGGTGTGTGGTACCACACTGAATGCCTTGCAGAAATCTAAGTATTTTTTCATCAACACAGTTGACTTCATCAACCAAACTTGTAATAGAGTCAAAGAAAGATATTAAGTTCATTTGACAGGCTCTGTTTTCTATAACCCACTGCTGATGGGCATGAATTATATCACCCCTATTAGCTGTTCCATTATTTTACCTGGGATCGATGTCTGCCTGACAGGCCTATAATTACCTGGGTCGTCTCCTTTACCCTTTTAAAATATTAGCCCAAGACAAGCTTTCTGTCAGTGCTGTGGAAATTCCTTGCTTTTCCATGGGAAAATGTTGTGTTATGGAAAATTAAGCTTCACAGTACAGAGAGCTATAACTAAGGGAACACAAGGTAGGACGAGGTTACCTTCTCTTTCACCCCATCTATTTGCATGCTTGGAAGGTATTTACTAAACTCCATGGCATGTACTCAAGAAAGTTTGACTTTGGCAATGGTCTCCCATTTGCCCAGTTCCCATGTTGTTCACACTCCCCTTTCTTCCCTGCTGCCTTCCACTCAGCACCACTACATGATGTCTTTCTTCTGGTCCACAGCACGGTACCGACTTCCATGGGTGGAAGAGGAGCAGTCTGCAAGACCTTTGAGGCAGGGTTTCTCACAGCCTCTCTGCGCCCCACAAGGGAACAGATCTAAGGGGGAAAGAGCCCGGAGGGGATGCTTTTAGCACCAAAAGCTGTTGATTATGTCATTTGGGGCCTATGCCTGAACTCACAAACCCTGTTTTCCAGCAGGGCTTCACATCGCAGATGACCTCTGCATTAATATCACTGGATTGTTTTTCAGGACCAGAGCTGGTGCCTATCATAGAGCTGTGCTCCCCTGGAAGTACAGCTGAGCACTGGTTTGGCACTAGCTAGAGATTTACCTCGTGTGCATGGCTAGGATGCTGGAGTACAGGATCCAGGCAGTACTGGGAAGTGTGGCAGCTCTGTCACCTGCCTGGGGAACGACCCTGAACTATTGGCTTCTTTCTATATTTCAGTCTCCTGGTCTGCAAAATGGAGATGGATGTTCCTTGGCAGGGAGCTTTGTGATTTATGAATCAAAAGATATAAATGTTAATATATTCTTTGTCTTTTTTTTTCCTTTTTTTTTCTTATTTTTTTCCCACAGGTTTGCCCCTCACTTTCCCCACAATCTTTACTCACGTCTGCTTCTTAACACTTGTCTTCATCTGAGTTTCTCGTGCTGTTATCATATCCAGGCAGGGTCTAACTGAAACAAATGCTTATGCACAGAAGCACAAAAAATCCACAGAATATTGGGCTGCAGCCTGGGGCTGTGGTTTTATGCTCTGTAGATGTTCTCTTAAGCGTAGACAATGATTTTGACTGATGTCAAGACCTCTGGGTGAGAGATAGATATCTTTTAATGCATAACTAACATTTGGCATGAATAGCTAGAACTTCTGTAGGAGGCAAGAAGACTTATGTATGGGGAAGTGTTCATAATAAATAATATCAATAATTTCATATAGCCGATATGCAAACTCCTGCTCTCACCATTCTTGTAAGTGCAAACTGAAACCAATATGTACACTGAACATAAAAGTACCGAAAGGTAGTGCCATGTCGAGGCAAGTTAGATGTTATCCATATTTTAATAGCTGATTGTTTTTGGTATGCATTTCAGCATCTTCTTTTGATCAGTGCCTTTGGAGTGGCACATTACCATCACATCCCAAAGTCAACAAAGCAACTTTTTTGCAAGGTCCTCCATGGACTTTTTGTGTTCTTTAAACCTCTTTAGACTTTTCCTTTGGCCTTTCTAAGAAAAAAAGAAATCAAATATGGCATTTGGAGGATAAAAACTCAAAGGTTACTCCTCTTTGCTTCAAAAAATGATCCTAGTTAGACCGTGAAAAATTATACACCAGAAAGTAAAGAAGGAAATATGCCAGCATAGAATTTTTCATCCTGGGGTGTTGACAAGGGACAGAGCCAGAACACTAAGAGGGAGTGATAATCCTGTTAGGTCAAAGAGAGAGAAGAAACGCTAAGCACTTTCAGGAACTTAACAGCCAGTTCAAGGTGCCAAACACAACTTGCATTTGTATATTAGTTTGTATGCAAGTTGGGTTTCCCTTCGCAACGCAGGCCCTGAAACATAGTAATAAGGTAATGCTGAGGACTGAAACCCAGTCAGGGTTATTTTATTAGTGTATGTGGTTATCAGGCAAAGCCTAGCACTGGGGATCCTGTTACACACCACTGCTTCCGAGTCATTACTCCAAGCTTATGAGAGGAGCACATTTCTCTCCTGGGGAACTCAGATAATTGTTGATTGGGGAACTGGAGAGGAATGGCAATTCTAAAGTGCAACACACACATACCGTCAGACTTCACTCTCCGTGTTTTAATGCAGATGCTTTAAGAGATGGTCTCGTTGACTTCCCTCTCCAGGATGAACCCTAAAGAGGAGGTAGGCACAGACATGCAATTTGTTTCTCTGTCTTTCTGATAGCAAATAAATGAAGCGACGCTCAGAGTAGCTCTGAAGCTGTTTGCCAACCATAAAGCAACCAAAGTTGCATACAGCACAGAGCACTGGGTTAATGACTTAGTGCACCCTGGAAAAGTGGTATTATAGCATTCACTCTTATTTCCTCATTTGAAATCAAGCCTATGCTGAGACCAGAGTCTTGAGCTCAGAGCACTGATGTTTAATGAAGACACTGGAAGGCAGCAAAGTATTGAGGCCTGACACACCTGCCTTTACACGCATTGCTTAGAGAAGAAGGTCATGTGTTTAAAGTTCAGCCAAAAACTTGTCAAGCCTCTCTTATTTATAGTTTCCAAATATAGAGCATGTATAGAGAGAGTAAGTTATATAGGGTAAGGTATATAGGGTAAGTTATCATCTTTTTCTAGGTGAAAAGATGGTATAAAAACACTGAAATCTTTTCTTCATGCAGACTCTAGGGGCATTGGAAAGTGCTTTATGGTGGCTTTATATGGCTTTTGGGGGTCATCTGAAATAACATATTTTACCTCCCTTCCGACCCAAGCCAGGAACACTTGAATTTAGGCATTGCAGCTCAGCCACTGAGTGATAATTCCATTTGTTGTGACTGCCCAGCCATTCTCTGTGACAGCTGCAGATATATTGCTTATCCCAGCATTGCTTTAAAGGAGAGGAAATCAAGAGATACAACAGAAGGAAAAAAGAACAGCAGACGGAGAGAAGGTTTGTTGGTACTCAGAATCCTTGGTGACTGATAAGTGGAACTTTTTTATTGTGAGAGGGAACAGCCTTTTCCTTCTCAGGTTAGATAAGTTCTTCTAGACCTAGTTTAGTCTAAATTAAATTATATGCTTTTTAAGGAATTCAGAAAAATAAGCCATTCCTTCCTGTGGCATTGCTCCATTCCCTTTATTTAATCTGATGCAATGAACATCAAAGAAGCAAAGGCCTTTTTCTGCCTCTAGAACATCCCAGTGTACCCAGAGGCTACTTTGACCCTCAATACAAATGAGACCAGTACTAAGTACACTTCAGTCAAGCTCAGAGAAACTCGTGTGTGGGCTACCCAGCTACTGGTATCTAAAATAGCTGAAGTGTCTCTGCCAGACAGAGGTGCCCTGTGCCACTGACATCCTCAGAAGGATAGAAGATAGAAGGATAGGAGATTGCCCAATAAAATTTTATGGCATAGATTCCCTCATTACAGGGTTAACTCTGGTCAGAGCAGCCTTCACATATGATGCAGTATCTGCATGTGTGACCATGAAACTCTATGTCAATGTGTAACTCTGAAAAAAATATGCAGAAAAAGACCATTCCCCAATTTCTTGGCTCCAGCTCAGGCCAAACAATATTTTAATAGTGTTTTGAAAACATTAATCCCAGCAGGATGCTCGCTTCCATAATCACTATCTGCAGATTAGCCCTGAGTATTCCAATATGCACAGCTCTGGCAGATATTGTTGCTCCACCATGAGATGGGGAGATCACAGAAAAGGAATCATTTCTGCTCTTCTGTTTATGAAGAGCAGAAATCTCTTTTTTATGAAAAATCCCTTGACAGAATATCATTAATTACAAAGCATCATCACTGTGCATCAGTCTGGAGTGAGAAGGTGATCCCTTTGGGGTACGAAAATCTCACTTGCTCTCCACACAGTTTGTCCAAGAGTTGGAAGAGATGCCAATTAGTCATTAGGAAAATCCATATTCCCACAGACCCAAAGGTGCCTTAATTTTCATAATAATATTGTTTTCATCTCTTAATTATTGATGATTTCCTAGATGGATATAGGTAGTCTTTAAAATATATTAAGCAGGGCTGTTCTACCTTGAAAGAAAGAATAATAATAAAGGTTTTTATTGTAGCTGCCTGGAGGCTTTATCCCACAGCACGATGCTTGAAGGAGAAAGAATAACTTTACAAGTGAGGTATCAGCTTGAGATTTCAGCAGCATAACCTCCATTCCTACCTGTACCATGAGAGTCCTCTGTCATTCTGTGAATATTGCAAGTGCTCTCTAGACCCTTGCTGCCTAACCACAATGTAGAGGGGGATTCATTTCCCTGACGTATGCTCTCTTTTGAGGTTGTAAATTTCTTCTTACTTTTCAGGAGACTCAGTGGTCCAGGATCTTGGCCTCACACTGCTGGTGTAATACATAGAATAAATAAGGAAGTCTGAAGCTGATCTGGATTGGGTCTGGGAAACACGTATAACTGTGTTATCATTATTACTTTTTTGGGTGATACTGACTGTCACCACACTCTGAGGCAATGTCCCAGTGCTGACAATGTAATATCTGACCCGGTAAAAATCAAAGTCTCTTTGCTGTAGCTCAGACCTGATGACTTAAGTGTGTCCCAAGAGTCAGAGTGTCTGAGAGCATCCTTCTCCTTCAGCAACCTCTACAATCCTCAAAATGCCTAGATCCAGAAAAGTTATTACAGAATAAGCATAGAGATTAGTGATTATCCTTAAGGGAATTCTGCCACTCTATAAATAATAATCCATACCTATAATATGATAGTCACCTCATGGACTCCCAAGTAAATATTATCTTCATTGTTCAAGTACGGAAAGTGAGGCAAAGAACTTAAGTGATTTATTTGAGAAACTACATGTGTGAGAAGCAGAATGGGAACATCACTCAGATCTACTGCTGTGCATTAGGCTATGCCAGCTGTTAATCAATGCACTTTGTCCCCTTAAGGAGAGTAGAATCCCCTACCAGCACTGCTTAAAGTTTCAAAAACTCATCTATGCCAAATAACTATAAGGTAATAATCTATGTGCTACTGAATATTGTCTCAGAAGTCATTTACTACTGATTACTTTTATAATGTGCATGCTAGTCACATGCAGCTGCACGGAATAGCATGGTAATCAGCCCTATGCTTGCAGGGACTGGCCCAGGACAATGCACACTCCCAGCTGACAGGTAATCTGATTATTCCAAAATATTATCACTTTTCCTTTGCAGAAAGTTCAAATCCCCTATTAAGCTGTGGAGATCCATTGTCCCAGCATGTGTGGAGCGAGCCACTAGGTGGAAGTGTTGGCTGAGCGAGCACAGGAGATGACAACTAAATAATGTCAGCTACAAAAAAAATAGGTCCTAAGGTCCTCACTTGCTCTCCTTTTAGCAACATTCACGTAGCAGCCCAGACCCAAATTCAGCGTGTTTGTGCAAGGCACTGTAGGTGCAGGCACTCTGCTGTTTTCATGGTGTGTTGGTTTATAAACTCACTGTTGATCAAAATAAATTTTAAAAATTACAGCTTAAATTAAGGAGGGGGCAGACTTCCCACTGAGGCAATTCCATAAGGAAGCTGATTTTCAAGAAATGCTGGCAACCGTGAAGTTCCTGCTGAGTTCAGCGGTTTTGAAAAATCTGGCCATTTCTCCAAATGCTTTAAGAACTATAAAGACAGCCAGCCCAACCCTTTTGGCTTTGGGGACCTGTCTGTGTAAATCTTGGCTTGGCACGTTTCCCTGGCATCTCCTACTGCTAGATTTTGCTACTAGTTGAAAATTCTGTGTTTGTGGGGAAAAAAAAAAAAAAGGCTTTCCACCTCTCTTAAAGTGTAAGAGTGTGGGGCAATGGGAACTTCTTGGCAGCCAAAAAGAACAGATTTGCCCGTGAAGGGAGATGTTCGCATGTGGAAAGCTGCTGCTTTACTTTCATATTTACTCTTCCAACAGTTGCCACTTAATTAAAGCACTCCAGCAATAAAAAGTATTTTGGGGGGTAGTCTCTGTCGTTTGCTGCTGTATTACACTGCAGGGTTCACAGGACTTCTGTATTTCTGTGTTCTTGGATAGCTGCACGACACTTACATGCACCTCTGCTTTTGACTACGTTTTTAGTTGTGCATCACCCTGAGCATGAATCCACGCAGAGATGGATGCTGAAGTGTCCTAGCTCTGCAAACCCCGCTGTGCACCCAGCTAAGCAGAGCTCATGATTGAGATTTAAACAATGTCTTTCCAGGCAAGAACACCTCCTTGCATGCTTGAGGGAAGATGAAAAGCAGTAAACAAAATTTAGGAGTAGTGTTTTTGGAGGTGAAAGAACTGTGAGTTGAGGAGACAAACTATGCAAACTCAATCATAAAAGAAAACTTGGGAGGACACAAGGAAGTAGGAACATAGCAGGTTTCACTGTGGGAGACAGAAAGACCGCTGCCTTCGTTTATTACCTTAAGGACTGTTTTCTTATGGGTGCTTTTGTTCTAAGTAGTATTTTCAAGAGAACCTGTTGGGGAACTGGCTAACCCTGTCACTGCAATTTCCCCCTCCTGGCCACTGGAGCTAAGACAGGAGGTCAGGGCAGCCAATTTCAGGGGATTGCAACCTTGGGGCTACTTCTCAGAGTGAGCGAGCTGTATGATTTTATGACGCAGAGAGGTGGCAGGCTGGCATGGAGCCAGTCAGCTAACAGTGACACTGCCAAGTAGCATTTTGGATTAGTATTTTTTTCTCTTATATGCTCCGTAAATCAAGGTTACACAGCCCTAGCTTGGTCCGTATATTGTGTACATTAGGAAACTAATATATAAAATAATATATATTATTATGCTATTTGCCCACAGTATAATTTCCTTATGACCTTTGCATTTCCTTAGCATAGTTCTGAGTGGATCTTATAACAACTTCTTGACTTTTTAGCAGGTCACATATAGTAGCCAAAGAAAGCTTGCTGGAGAGAACATGGTCTCTCCATAGACAATTCTGTAGAGTTCAACTGAAGCAAAAGTGCCAGGTATCAGACATACTGTGTCCCCTGTATATTGAAAGATTTTGCTCCCAATCTAGTGATGGCACATTTTACGACAGAAGTGCAAAGTGGCACTTTTTTTTTTTTCCCACTCTGCACTCAGTATGTCTCAGAGTGTCTTAAAAGGTGACCTGGAATACATCTCTAGTGTAGATTTTACTCACCGCCTTAAGGCACTGAGTGGAGGGACCCTGAAACCAGCAGACAGCAGTAGCTGCTATAAATAAACAGGAGATGATAACTTCGGAACACCATGAAAGACCTTGCAGACCTCCTGTCCTGTCGTTCATGCGCTATGGACAAGGGCCCTCCCTTTACAAATATGCCATGGGGATGTAAGAGCAGAGCTTGATTCAGTCATTTACTTGTTTGCTAGTGAAAGATTTGTAATGCTGAAAACATGGATCCCTGATCCCAGTCACCCAAGGTAGGTTTGCGGTGCCCTAGCACTTTTTAGGGACAGCCAAGTGCATTGAGCTGAGAGCAAGAAAATGGAATTACAACTACCGCAAGTGTTGGTTTCCAGGCAGGGACTGGGACTGTGGGTCACCAAATGTTCACATGATATGTTTGGAGCTGTGGAAATCCAGGAGGGTGGAAGATACAGAAGTTAATGTATTCCCAAAGTGGAAATACTAATGAATACAACAGACCATTACAAGAGAAAAAAAAGATCCTGCTTTTTCAGAGTCCCAGCATTGAAATGTACATTCGGGCCAAAGATGGCCCAAACGAAGAGCCAGCACTGATTTACTTCAGCTCCAAATGCATACATCTAGTGTGCTTTTCCTACTCCCCAAAAGTGAACTTGCTGATGTTTTCTGAAATAGGAAGATTAATACTCAGCACTTGCCAAACACTTTATATGTTCAGTGTGCTATACAAATATTAACTAATGAACCTCATCATGACATAATTAAATCTTATTTCACAGTGATTAAATGTTATCTTATGCTTTGTACAATGTTGTAATTACAAAATGATAGGAAAAAATAAAATGCTCAAATAAATTAAATGATAGATCTAAGAGTGAAGATGATTGACAGGTTGGTTTTCCTTTCTTTTTGTTTTTTTTTTTTCCTTTTTCTTCTTTTTGTCTCACATGACTGGAGATTCCAGTGTTTTAGAAAGTCCAGGACATAGTAGGTCAAAGTAGGTCAGAAGATGAGCAGAACCAAAACTCTTCAGTGGTTGTTTTTTTGCGGGGAGGAGGGTCATCTCAATGCTGGCCTTCTTCCTACAAAGATATGTCCTATGTGGAGGTAGGTGGTATTAAAAGTCGTCTATCTATGTGAAGCATAAACACCAGTTTGAGCACTGTCCAGCCTGGCCGGGCTTTTCCATTGATCTGTACTCTCTGAAGGAGATTAAAATAAGTCCACCCTGGGAAGGATATTTCTTCTTCCACCTTTGTCCCTTGAGAATAAGTCTTTTCGGAGTAATACTTAGAATGTCAAAGGTAAATCCTGGTATACAGCCTCCTGGCCTGCATAAACCTGTTTCTCCATTCATGTTTCTACATGCCATTCTGGTAGTTGGCTTGGAATTTTCTATCCTTCAGCATTTGGTGATTTTTGTCTCCTTCCAGTCCAAAGGCACTGAGAGAAATGCCTTGAAGCATTTCACAGAGCTACTGTTAAGCTCTTGTAGCTCTTTTGCATCTCATTTCCCAATCAGCAGGAGGAGGGTTGTGCCACCCTCTATGGAGACAGGATCTGCAAAGATGATGAGAATCAGAACATCTTTTCTTTGCTGGACAGGGAAACCACCTACAGCACCAGCTCTGGGTGCTGTCTTTCCAAAGTGGACTTGCTAATAGCCAAGGCAGCAGCAGGTCAGTCTGATAGCATATCTGGAGCTAGAGAAAAAGGGCTTTAGCCCTTTTTAGGCCACCCATGTGGCCTAGAGAAACCTCCCTCCGTGGCAGGGGAGAAACCCTGAATGCTGTGATAATGATGGGAAGGATGGTGCAGTAGCATAACCTGCAATCATCACGTAACATGCAATGTAACAAACTGCAGAATGCACAAGAGGAGGAAGGGAGTGAGGATGGAGGGATTCAAACCCCAGAAATCTCCAAGAAATTTCTCTCTTTCCATAGTTAAAGGTTTCCTCCTACCGCATAGCACTTTGTGGTGGTGCCCACAGTGCCTACCTGCTCCAGGTCACTGAAACAGTGCTTAGGTTTGCAGACACTCTTCTGTCTGTTGTCTGTTGTTCATCAGTCTGAAGTGATACGAAGCCCTTTCAGAGAGGATTCTCCCATTGCAACAACAGTATTTTCCTTCCTCTCATCCACCAGCTCACAGGATGCCTGTGAGAAATGCTTGGCTGAAGGCACTAATGCAGAGCAAAAAGGTCTCCAAGATGCTTCTGCCCTTCCCTGCTTCTTAGGAAGACCCTGGCCTGGTCCTTGTTGGTATGACATGAGCCCACTACAGGGCCTCAAGAGGCCCCCTCCAGCAGCCAGTGCTTGCCACACTCATCCTCACTGCAATGGCCCTGTGCAAGGCTATGGAGAGGAATAACCCAGCAGCCAGTACAGCATCTCTAATGAAATGAATGGACACCCAAGTCCTGTCCCTTTCCTCAGATTTCATCCGAAACTGGGGATTTTTCTTCAAATAGTCTGTGCATATTTTTACTAGTTAGAGCTGTAGTGTCTGCGTTATGCGCTGCTACAGCATGTTTGAGTATGCGTGGCTAGCATGCACACCGCATATCATCCAGCAAACTGTGTGGTCTGAACCATCGTGCTGATATGCCCCATGCCCGTGGCAGGGCACACAGCATTCACCAACTCGGCAGTAGCACATCTATCTAAGAACCCTGCGAAAGAAGGTTGGCAGGACACAAGCTCATTTCCACTGGTCACTATCCATATTTTTTTCTTTTAGTTTTTCATTTATCCATTTATATGAGAGTTGGCTATTGTGTGACCTGCTGGCCAAAGGGAAGCCTATCCAACTGCCTAGAGGTCCCGAGTAGCTTCCCACAAAGCAGTGTGGCCACCAGGGGCACCAGCTGGCTCCAACCAAGCGACCACTCTTCTAAAAGGTAACACTGGAGAGGAGATCTGCTGAGGCTGCCAGAGAAAACACCTGTAATCTGTGTCCTTCAAGGTAAAGAGGGTTCTTACCTTGGCTTTTAAAAACAGATTATGTGCATAAATAATAAAGTGTCTTGCCCTGAGCAAGTGACTGTTTAGCTGCTCAGACAGGCACAGTGTGGGTGCCCCTACTAAGTATGAAAATCTTGAACAAAAGCTGACTGGTTACACAGAAGACGTGAAAAGATCAGGTTACACATGAATTTTCCCAGACCTCTCCTGAAAGGATGATAGTGGACAGAGAAAACGAAGAATAAAGTGATGCTCTCTCCCAGAGAGATAGTGCTGCTAATAATCAGACAGACCAGCTTCTACTGACCCTCTTTCTCCCGTACTTCTTATGCTTCATTTGCTAAATGACTAGCAAAAGGATCTTTAAGTAATTTTGGTTTTCCAGAAGGGCTAAGTGGAGATCCCATTACACCTTGGTTTTTCATGTCCAACATCACTGGAAACTCATTGCAGCCCTTGTGCCATTGGATGTGATCACAGCCTCCAGCTGCATAGCATCTCTCTCTTCCTTTTGCGCTGGAGGTGCATGTGGCACTCACATTGTTTCTCTTAATCTGGGTTCATGCGAGGATCCTTTTACTGGTGTAAACTACACCAGCCCCCGGGCTGTGACAGGCACCAGTTGTCCTACCAGGTCACTAACAGCCTGGCAAACTGTGCGCAGCAGCATTGCTCTTCCTTCATGATAACGAAGTGACAATGCAGTAATTGGGGGTTGTACTGGGCTGTCTCTGCTCCGCAGACTCTGGTGGACAGCCCAAATGTTGCTGAAGACTCTTTGGCAGGACATCAGTGAAGGTGCACTGGGCACGTCGATACTATCAGGTTAGTGCCACTTCAAGAACCATTTTCATAGCCTAACTCCATCACCATCTGTACTGTTCATGTGAAACATTCAGCAGAGACCTAGCTTGCAGCCACTAAGAGAAGGGAGTGGGAGGGTTCTTGGCACCTCAGCCAGCCCTAAGTTCATATCATTGTCTGGACAAACCAGGCAGAGATAGATTCTTGCTCAACATGGTTCAGTCCAATAGCAAAAGGTCTGTGCTCAGCCTTTCCTATGTACAGTAGGGATGCCACACATTTTGCTAAAATTGTAATATGCTCCTCTTCTTCCTAGGTGACTTCCTACCCAGTCACCTCACACTGTCTCCAGGAAGTCCACTAATGTGTGCGTGTGGCCTCCTAACCACCCCACACTGCTGCAGGATGAGGAAAGGAGGGCATCTGACCTCAGGCACTTTCCAGCTCTGTAAGGGCCATGCTTGCAGCCTCTGTATGAGCAATTAATATACTCATGATGGTGACCGAGACGAGGTCCTAAAGATGTCATCTAGACACAGCTGGAGTATCAGCTGGATGAGTAGCCAGATTCATAGGCAGAGAGCATGCAAATCATGAACTTGTTGTGTTTAAATCCATTTGAGACCATTCTTGATGCTGCCGCACAGGCACATGAGATTAACATTAATGGTTATTCATGTTAAACTGCTGTCAGGAGGTGAGTTTTCTTTTTTTTTTTGTCTTGAGATAATGGGGAAATAATACATGTAAGGGAGCAGAAGCTGCCACACAAGCCTATCAGCACCGAGACATTAAGAGGAAGGCTACATAGTCTCTCCTGTCTCGGAGTGTGACTTTCTCCCTGGCTCCCTCCCCACTAAAGACCCTTCTTGATTATGAAAAGGTGACAGCAGACAGAAAACCCTGACTCAGTGAGAGAAGCACAGTGGACAGGCCCATATTATCACAGTTAATCCCCGGCAGTTTTTCTCTGTTCAGAATCTCTGATTATCAAGTAGAGTTAAAAGCTACTGTGGATCATTTGTGGGGTGAACAGGGGGGACCAGTTCAGTTAAGATGAGCATTGCTTCTTCAGTCAGGATCATCCTGTAATGCCTAACGAAGGGCACAATAGTAGCTGCAGTGTGGATTAGTTTCAACCCGCCTGTTAACCTGTGCTATCCCACTGAGATGATACTGCAATAAATAATCAAGCACATCAGTGCATAAACATGCTCTTTGCACTCTCCCCAGGTCTTATTCCAGCGGAGCGAGCATTGTGTATTCCACACCAGCCTAATCACAGGGAGAAAATTTACTGCAGACTGGAATCTCATCAAAGCAAACAACAGCAATCTCAACGAATTGCACCGACCCAAGTGTCTGCTTTAATCACTCACTCATGTGTTTCCTTTGGTAAAATAAAAGAAAACACAACACATGTAAACTTGATCACTCTTAAATGAACAGTTTAATCCTGGCACGGCTGTTGGTTGTCTACAGAAGGGAGGGGATAGTCTTTACAGACAGCCTTCCAGATGCTGCAGCACTGAAGTATGTGTTGGATGGTGGAGGGTAAAAGTAAGCAAGGAAGGACAGTGATGTTTGGCAAAAATCTGTCCCAAAGGTATCTGAGAAAAAGTCCTTTTGTAAGTAGGGCAAAGTGAACAAATGCTTTGGAAATCAGGGAATGTGTTACTCGTGCCACAGTGGACAAGCTCAGTGGCTGGCAGCATTCATGGGCTTGGTTAATGTTGAAGGGCCACAACCCTTTTAGTTATAAAAGGAGCAATTAATCCTGCTATGCAGAGAGTTATTTAGAGACAACAGAAGCTTCTGCCCATGGCAATCTGCCAGATACCAGTTAGCTCCTCAGGCTGCGTGCATGGCTGCATCAAGAAATATTCCTTAGTCTAACAAGAGTTTGAAGTGCCCTCTTTCCACTCTTACCACTGGGATGGTAAAACTTGAAGGATTTCTGCTGAATCAGAACTCACGCTTTGCTCTCTATGGAGCTTCTGCTGTTGTGGTGGTGGTGAACTTCAGCTTATTCAGGTGTAAGTCTGACTGCACAAATCAGTTCCATTTTCCCTCACATCAGAAATCTACAACATCTCAATCTTAAGCAAGCGGAAGCTGAACTCCTCTTGAAAGTCCGTAATTGACCCATACATTATTTCATTTGCTAATTTGTTCAACTTAGCCACCCTTCCTCTACAACCCTAAAAATTATTGGTCTTGATTCACGATTGTGTGAATAGATTTACTCCAGGGCACTGGCATTGACTCCAGTGGTATAATTCCTGATTTATGTCCCATGTGAGATGAGAACCAAGCTTGCCTTCTCTAGCCCTAAATCATTTTCTCACTTTCATATTGTAATATCGATCTATCCATTTCAAAGCAGTTCAGGCATTCATCTTGTTATCAGATTCTCACAGTGTGCACAAGGCTATGTTCGGTCAATGATTTCTCAATAAATGCTCCATTTAAAAAATAAATAAGTAAGCAAAAAGAGCAGATAAACAAAAAGAGTTAATCCTTAGATTTGACTACAAAACAAAACTAAGTTAATAAACTGTAAAATAGAATGGAGTAATGGGGCCTGCTTTCCCCATATTCCTGTTGTTTCTAATTAGTGATTTACCTTGGGATAAAGCCCCTGAATGCAGCAGAGCTTTGCTGCTTAATAAGATGCTATTGAGCAGTAAAGAGTCTTGGCTTCCCACAGTGAAACTCTCAGTGCAGATGAGCATATGTGTCCCTTGGCCGCTTATATTAAGGAGTGAGGAATGTGTATTTAGGGAGAGTGAAAACACAGTGTTCATGAGAAGTCTTCTGGTCAGCACAAATGAATACTCTCGTATTAAAGCCGAGAACCCTCAAATTCCCAGTAGTTTTCAAAGTTATGCTTCCAAAGCACAGTCCAGGGCTAAACCATCCAAGCCTGCTAGAAAGTCTCCCCCAGTAGCTGACCCAGGCTGCTGCAGATATCGAGAGTCATGTTATGGGCAGTTAGCTGGGAGGAATAAGTCAAATGGGGCATGGAGAGACACCTGACACAACACACCAGAAAGGTTTGTCACTGACTTCAGGGGGCTAGACTTCGCTTGTGGTCATGGGCTATTTCTTATTGCCTTGGAACACGAGAATGTGGCACAGCCCTGCCTAAATATATATAATGATTTATGGTAGCAGTGTATAGTACATTGCAGGCTTGACATGCTGGTGGTTTCTCTTTCTTGCTCAGTTCTGACTTTTCTTAACTATTTGATCATGCATTATTTCTTTTAATCATATGCCATTGATTTTTTTTTTTCTCAGTGTTAATCCTTGCTGGTCTAGCAGTCTTTATAACATGTGGTTAATTGTTTTGTTTATGGCCAAAGCTTTGGGAGAAGGTAGAAGTGGTGATAAAGATATTTGTGAGAAGATATGGATGTGAGGATGGGATAGAGTGGCTTATGCTAGTAAATTAAGCAGTACCCAGGAGTATACTTTTATATGAAAATGTTATCTGTTATTTTGTAAAGGCATTAGAGCCTCCTTGGACAAACATCTGGCCCATAGCAGCTCATACTTGCCTGCAGGATTCCCAAGCGTGGCTAGGAATTGAGTCTGGAAGATTTCGCAGGACATTCCCTAGAGTCAGTTTACATAAGGATGATATGCTCGAGATGTAGCAAGAGTTTATTAGCAGGCTGTTCCAAAGGAGCATTCCCAAGCATGCCTAGTTTACTGTATAGTTATATCCAGTGACTTCTTCACACTCTTACCTGTCTTCTGTTTTTTCTTTTCTTTTCTTTTTTCTTTCGGATCCTTGTAGGAAATTCTCATTCCAACCCTGGAAGAAAAAATGGCTTATTTTTCAAATGTAATGCTTAGCCTTAAGGATGTGGTGTACTATATTACATGTGCACAGACACCAGGCTTGACTGGCCTTACACATCATGAGAGTGGACCTCAACACCAGTATTAGAGAACAGTTAATACCACATTCAGCAGAAACACAAAGGAAAGCCCAGGCAACTGGAGTCTGCTCAGTATGCTGGGGATGATATGTCTGTACTGGAAAGAGGTACTGCAGGTTCTTCATTAGATCCTTACCTCTTAGACACGAAAACTCATTCAAAAGGCAGCATCAAATCCCATCAAAAGGCAACCTAACTCTACCCAGGTGGCCTCATGGAGAGTTCAGAGCATAAAAGGCTGTCCACAAGCGTTCATCATGTCTTTTTTTCTCAAGAAGTTTGCTGAACAGTAACATGCAGAAAGAATAACTATACTACTTTTACAAGTAAGTTAAGAAAATGGATCACGTATGGTGGCCTAAATTCCATCAGAATTTCTGTGCTACTCACTGGAGAGAGTAAGGTGCCCCTGAAGCCCTCTAAGTAATAATTCTGTGGAATTTAAAACAAAGTGCAGAGTGAAATGACAGTTGGAAGCAACCAACCAGAAGCACTAACTCCATGGAAGTTGGTACTGTTTAGGCCATTTGCCTATGGTCATGTGTTGCCCCAGTGTATCTCCTAGCCGCTGTCCACAAACTAATTCCCCATCCCAAAGCTCTCAAATCCATCCCAAAGTCTGTGATGGACAAGAGAGGGAAAGCAAGTCCTCTAGTCTTTTAGCAAAGAATGCAATGACTGTCTGACTGGCCAAGTCAGACATTTAGCAAGAAAACAATACACACCCTTCTTGAGCAAAAAGCTCTAATATAGGGGCATTCCTTCACTGGCCTCTGCATGTCAACAAGCAAATTGCAGAGCTGCCCAGAAATGCTCAGTCTATCCATTTCCATTGCCTCAGCCTAAATGAAACTGATTTCATGCTGTGTTACATTTTTACACACTGCAGATGTAGTTTTAAATACCTGTGCCGTTCACTTTGTGCTACATGCGACACACATGTTGGAAAATAAATTATTTCATTGATGTTTCTGAAAATTCAGTGGTTACAACAATGATTGCATCTGAGTAGCACCTAGTGAATAGGGTACAAAATATGATCAAAGAGCTTTAGTGATTCCTTTTCATTAGTGGGAGTAAATGCTTGGCACTGCATCAATCTTCTTCTCCTTCTCTTCTTCCTCTAGGAGTGCCAAGTCATTTTAAAGACACATTAAATTGCCAGAAGACTCCCAAACAAAGCCAGTCAGCCTGCTGCTCGTTTGGATAAAGTTAATTACATCGGAGATTAAAATCTGTGGCGCTTGATTGGTGTTGTTGAGACTTACAGAATCACACTGTCCTTGGAGAGCTGCTTGCCAGCCCTCCCCCTCCCTTTCTTGTGTGCGTGTATCTTTTCTTTGTTGTTCTTCAGAATTATTTTTGCACTTCTACGCAGTGTATCTGACAATGCCTCTGGGACTGGGGAGCTGTGCTGCCCAAGGGACAAGGTGTTGCCCATCCTGCTCTGCTGATGGAGACTCACATGGCTGAAAGCCACACGGAGCTGCCCAACTTTGTCAGAATTCACCATGCATTTTTTTTTGTTGTTGTTGTTTTTTTTCTTCCAGCTGCTCCCTAGCATTAGCACATTAGGAGCTTCCAAGGCCAGTGGACAGAATATATCCTGAGGCCTGTGCTAAGAAGAGAAAAGATAGACAGCCTCTTCTTGGAAGGTATCTTAGTAGTGAGCTCCACCTGTGTTCCTAGGCAGAACCCGCTCTGGCCGTTCTGACCTCTAGGGGCAGACAAAGCCCAAGGATTTGGTAGCCCTGTGGTTTGTTGCCAGGCCTGCTTGAATAGCCATTTACTGGTGGTTATGGAGTCCTTTATGATTATGGGATATGGGTAGTTTTTGGATAGTCTCCAAACCACTCTTAAAGAGCAGTATAGTTACAGCCTTTAGGGTGCTTCCTATCCTTTTTGTTTATTGCAGTACCTAAAACCTGAATTTCCATAGGCAGAGGTTTTAGTTCATAAGGACAAAATCAATAACAAAAATAATAGGTAATAAGAAGGATTTGTGATGTCAAAGACATCACAAGGACTCTCTTTGCTCCATCTTTGAAACTTTTGCATGCCTGGTGGGTGGAATTGAAGCATTTTGGGGAAATGTTTGGAGTGGAAGGGAGGGGAGAAGCTTACCCTGTGCTGACATTCCTTCTTCAGCCTTTTGTTGGATTGCTCAAATCAAAGTGTGCAATGTTACTTTTGGTGTGCTTTTGGAGGTAGCTGCTGTGACCAGTATCAAAGTGGTGCAAGTGATGCTGCACTGCAGAGAAGGATGGAGGCAGTCTGAACAGTACATTTGAGACTGAAATAATACTGGACTGATAATGCCCTGATAGGCTAGGGAATATATGCACTTCCTCCGATTTAAAAGAATAATAGTTCAATGTTTTTTTTTAAGATTCGAAAAATCTATACCAAAGTTTTATGGAAATTTCCTGTCAGTTCTGTGATACTGCACTTTTGTGCTTCCTCTGTGCAGCAGACTAGCACACAGTTTGGCAGAGGTGCCTAATGTAAATGAACTGACTTGGGTGAGTGGATCTCTTTGCCCTGGCACAAGATGTGTCAGAGACATATATTTTCCTGAGGACTGACTTAGCCCGTCAGACAATCTCTAAGATTCATAAGTAAGATTTTAAGACAGCCGGAATGGGAAGTCTTAGAATACTAAAGGCCTGGGATGAAATATGAGATAACATATAAAAAGCTGGGTGTGTCCTTGAAACCTCCATCCAGCACTGGTTGGTTTAGGAGCATGTGGACTTGGACGTTCTGCCTACCAGAGACTGCGGATCTGCCTGGGTAGGATACTGGGTCGCGTGGAGACATTACAGATCAGTATGCTGGCAAGGTTATAACATATCCAGTGATTTATATATTTTACTAAAGTTAATTTAAAGTATATTCTTGACTTAATACAGCTATTGCCCAGAAGTACTCTTCTCCTTATTCAAGGATATTGCATTGAACTTCCTTGCACAGATTAGCTGCCTGCAAGCTCTTTATCTCTGCATTTCCCTCAGCCATATTTAAACTGTGACTCTTCTGAGGTGACTCCACACCATGAAAGACAAATTCTGTACCTCTGAGTGCATTTGAGTGTGTGCATGAGAGTGGGACTGTTCTGGGGACAGGGAGTGAGAATGGAAGAAAGAGGAAACAATACAAAATGCAGAATCAATTTCATGCTGCCTAAAGCTGTGCTTGTTCTTTGATGGATAGGAACACACCAGGGGATTCAGAGTATTTATTTGGCATGTATCTCTAGCCAGTAGATAAAGGAAGAGCTTCTCAAAATCACTGTGTTGCAGACTTTCAAAGGGAAAATAATGTCTAAAAGGGGAGAAAAAGAGAGCAATGCAAGATTTCTTTAAAGGGGACTTAAAGAAACCAACTTGAAAGTGAGTGCTTAAACTGAAAGCAGTTTGCTCTGCCAACTGGTTTGCTCTTTTCTCTTTGAAAATCCATTCAGAGCCTTAAAAATTGCCACTGATATTTTGCAAGACACCTCCATCCCCCTGTTCTCACCCTGGTGCTCCCTTGTGCATTAGGACATGTAAGCATTAAACTGCCAGGAAAAAAAAAATAGCACTTTGAAGAGTTTCCAGGCCACTCATTTGAGGCCCTGTATCCTGACACAGCGACTTTAGGCTGTGTGTGCTAAAGGGAGGAAGCAACCAGACATTGATAAAAAACACTGGAAGTGGAGGTGATCCGTGTCTCAGAATTTTGTGAATACTGTTACAGAACTGAGAGCCAGAAAACTGACATAGACCTCACTGAGTGGTCACTTTAGGCCTGCTGTTTAGGAGGGCATTTCTGTTACATCTGCATGTCTCTCTTTGGGGGTATTTGGCTTTTAGCACCTAATTCTGCAGACTCATATACCACCTACCATACTTGAAAGCTCTTCTGAAGTAAAATAACTTAATGAGCCTCTTGTATGGCCGCTCCTCCTCTCAGCGCATGTCTCATTTGGCTTGCACCCTTAGCTCACCAAAACTGAGTAGTACCATGTCCCTCTGAGAGGCAGCATATCAGCTCAGGCTGGCAGCCTTGCTAGCTAAGTTACCTGGTTTCTACCTCACTTGAGATGACCCAACATCGTCCTGCAAAAGACAAGGTAGACCCCTCCTTATCTCCTTGTAGAAAAGTCTGTAGACAGTAACATGAGGGGCTTTTGCTAAACCTACAGCTGAGAGGGTCCTAGATACCTTCAGCTCCCCCTTCATTTCAGGTGTGGCCATGGGACTTTAAAATCATCCTGGACTTACAACAAAACTGGAGAAACAAAAGGATTCTTTACCTAGCTAATTAATCTTGCTGGTAAACGGAGGCTTTTCACTTTGTGCTTCCTTTCTCCCCATTCTAGATCTGTAAGTGGTAATAAACTGTGAATATCAAACCTTGTTTTGTGAAGTTCTTTGATCCACAGATGGAAGGTTATATAAATGCAAAGCGCTATCATTATTTATGAGGAATGTACAGTCTACAGCTCCTTGCAATCTGGTGCGGTGGAAATAAACAGGAAGGCACAAATTTAGCATGATGACTTCACTGCTGGATCTAATAAGATGCAGAGACAGGCTGGGAAGACATGAAGTTGTTTGAACACACGATGATGTGGTACCAGTAATTGGCGAATACAGGAATAATTATGAAAAAGTGAATGAAAAAGAATCTGATGTGCTGGATTCATAGGTAATGAAAACCGATCTGACCGCTCATAGTGCAGCAATCTCTGGCAGTTTGCATGAGTTTAATTTTCCTTATTCTTACTTCCTGAGAAGTGTGTGTCTTAGAGGTTAACTGCTTTCCGTGAAGGTATAAATGAATGTAGTTAAAACAACTTCCTTAAAACCTGTGTTGACTTACACTGCTGTGTATTTTGTGCAGTGAGGGTGGGGAAGTATTTTAATCTAATGCTAGGTTGAAAGTTTCAGAAACTGAAATCCAGGAGCTAGAGTTAAGAGGAACGGGTGGGAATACAGTTGCTCCTCCTTTGCTAAAAATAAAGGCACAAATTCCCATGCTTCAACCCGGCTTTTGGGAGCAATTATTCCCTTCTTGTCTGGCTAATGCAGTGGGGACCACTCATTCCCTCTTTTGACCTTTTTAGTTCCCACTGAGCTGGCACAGTCTGGAAAAGGGAATACAATCTCTCCAGCAGTATGGCTCAGCTATACCTTGAGGAGATCCCAAGGTGATTAAAGAAGGTAGCTCTCCAAATGTTCATTTACTTCTTGGTTTCTATGGGGCTCAGATGCTGCTGAATTTTCTTGTGTCTAGACATTACAGATCCAAGCTTAAACCAAATGTCAGCCAAAAGTGTCTTGTGGTCACTAGTTTTCAAGCCTGCTCAGTGCCCAGTGTTAGAAGCCTGGTAGAAGAAGAAGCAGATGAGCTGCACAAAATCCATCATTTTGTGTTCTGGTTCCAGTGCCCCATAGAGCACACCACAGAGCAGCTTTAGGCAACAGGCTGAAGTACAGGGGCTGAGAGACCTCCAAGCATTAGTCCAAGTTTAAAAGCACATCTTCACTTAATGTTAGGAGAAGGGCTTTTAAAAGTGATACCAGACCTAAAGGTCAAAGGCCTCGAATAAGAGGTTTGTTTATGTTTATGTTTGCTTAGACAGGTAGGTACCTGGCCACTTTGTTATTGTAAAATCTCACTCATTTCATGCTACGTTCTGCTGTCTGAGTGTTCAACAAAACTGTGTTTAACATATTTTAGGCAGGGGTGAGGGGATAACTGCCTCTCTGGGGCTTCTGCTGGAGCTCAGCTTGGGAGAAGATGTGGGAAAAGGACCTTGACCCCCTGCACCATTCCTCCCTCCAAAGGAAGCACCGCACTCTCAGAAGTGGGGGAAATAGTTGGAAGTTCAGCAAAATTTATAACTTCGCCTGCTGTTTTTCAGCATAAGGGGCACTAAGGGAGCACTTATCTTCGTGTCACATGACGTTAAGAACTGAAAACAGGAATGACATAAATATAGAACATGAATTTGTCTCCAGACCCTGGAGAATGCTTGGTCTAAGGGTACTGATGGAGTTACGACTAATCCTATACTTTACTCTTTTGGGCATATACTATGGTCAGTCAATTGTGGGGATGTATTTGATAAATATTTTTGGACAATGCTTGGGTTGGGTTTTTGTCAGAGGTTTTATAAAAGAGATGGTCTTGCTTTTCATAAAGGAAAATATTCTGTACATTCTGTGTTATGCTCTAGAGGAAAGAATCAACCATACATGCAGAGAGGAGATATTTTGCAAAGTGTTTTGATGCACAGTGTTTTGGGGATATATTCTGAAAAACAAAACAAAACAAAACTTATTTGATCCTTGAATGCTCTTTCTTTCTCCCTCTGTGCCCCATATTCATGGAATAAGTACTGATACTTTTCTTGAGTACAGGACTAGCTAGTAGTATTCCCAGGAGTCTCTTATACACTATGTACATTGTACTGTACATATGCTGTACTTTCTGTGGAAGTGTACTTGCATCTTATAGCCTTTTGAGTAGACGGATAGATCCAATAACTTCTGTGAAATGTGGACCCTTGTCTCTTACGGCCTTCTGGACGGCATCCAAAGTCTTGGCTGCTCACAGACAGCTCGAGTTAACTATTCAGTTTCCCTCAGCAGTGAGCAGTACCATATCTGCTTATGCAGAGAAAGGACATAGTCAGCTACAGTTGATGTCTCATCCAGAGCTGCCTCATCCAGAGCTGGATATCTGAACTGGCAGGAATCAGAGAGAGTGCTTGGCAGATGCTATGTGTAAGGCTGATTAAGGCTCTAGTTACTAAGTATAGGACTTTGCTTCCACAGGCCTCGAGCTCAGTATTCTCAAACAACCCTGGGTTTCTTCAAAAGTAAAGAGAGAGAAAATATATAACCCTGTGGGTGACTTCCACACCTGACTGGATCTCATGGAGGGGAGCACCTGCAGGAAGTGGTTTTCAACATGCATTTTCCTGCTTGTCAACAAGGAGCAGACTGAAATGAGCAAGATTTGCATTTTGAGTCTCTGTTTACTGCTGGTAAACAGACTCAGCAATAGAGAATGGAGAAAACTGGAAAGCAGTGCAATATATTTCCATGTCCTCTGGCATATACAAAGGTTGAATATTCAGCAGGGTAACAAACTCCAGGGAACAGCTTTTCCATGATTGCTCTTATACCTGGGCAAACTGCTTTATCATATGCTAAGGGCAGTTTCACAGAAACACGGCGGCAGCTGTAGCACCTTGCGAGTGGCTAGCAATCCCAGGGTGCTTTATATTTTTCCCTGATCCTGTATAAATTTCCCTGGAGCCCAGCCATCTGCATAAGCACAGTTGGAAGAAGGATGCATTTTACTGATGATAAATTCAGCACTCCCTTCACTATGTAGGGGTGAATCCCAGCTCTAGCAATCTCAGCAGGAGGTCAGAGACCCCTTTTATAGGGACAACACGGACAGGAAAGCATGGCAGCCTGCTCACATCCAAGGGAGAGGACAGCAGTGCAAGATTTGTCTATCAGCAAGGGCCAAGTGGTTGCCCAAGGATTTCTTTGGCTTTGTAGACATTTTTGGTGTAGATTCTCAGTTTCAGTCATTCTCATTCTATTCCTACTGGCTACTGAAAGGCTCCTGGGTAAATGGTGACTCCCCCATTCCTCTCCACCCCCAGATCTCTTTTTGTCGACTACATCCTTCAGACTTTTTAAGATTATCTGCTAATCTCCTTGTAGTCACTGTTGAGCCAAGCTAAACATATGCTCCTTTAATTTTCCCTTGTAAATCAAATCTTCTGCCTCTTTCATCATTTTTACTGCTCTTCTCTGAACTCTCTTCACTTCAGGCATGTTTCTGGCTGTTTGATGCTGAAAGTAGAATATTATCCCTCTGCTCTGGGTGTGCCTTACCTGGAAAGGGCTATTACCTCCTGCAGAAGATGACTTATTGCTACAATAGTTATAAACTGCTGCCCTTCCTGTTTTCTGCTTCTGCTGTTGCAAACTTGTCAATTAACTTTCCCAGAAGAAGATGTCTCAAAAATGGAGATCAAATTTGCATGCAACTACCCCATAAAGATACTACTATCTCTCTGTCTTTTTTTTCCCATGCTTTATCATTTGACTGAGACCCTTCTGTCATATTCTTTGCCACAAGGCCACTTGCTTTGCCTGCTTTGCATGACCTGTAAGAGCTCTGAGGGGCTGTTACTGCGCTGGCCACGTGCTGTAGGAGCAGGGTGCTTTGGGCACCCATGTATCAGAGCTACCTCACCAGAGCAACCAGAGAGGCAGCTGAGGCAAAGGGAGTCCCTTTGCAGTCTTCCTACCCTCTTCTCTCCCCTCCACAACTTGAGCCAGTAAGCAGTGTCATCCTATGAGGTCCTCTTTTCACCAGCTGATAAACGCGGGCATGGATAGAGCGAAATGGCCTTCCCCAGGGCTTTCACTGCACTTTGGCCAGTGCTAGTGCTCAGTCCCATCATGCTGCCAGCACTAGCAGGGGAGGCTGGAGGAGGCGGAAGGTGGCCTTGCATTTGATTGCAGAGATTCATTTCCTTTGTAACAGCCACAGCCTGACTGTAGAGGCCAAAGTTCCACTGGATTTTTGTCATATGGTATTTCGTGGCTTGCCTGTATATGAATTGACTACCTGACACTGCTTCGATTTTACCATTTTCTAATTTTTCCTCCCTTAGAATATCTGTTTCAGATGACTTTTTTTTTCCTTCAGGAGTTGCTCTGCAATTTTTACCTGTGATGGAACTCATTTCTTTTTCCTTGCAGATTGCAGTCTCTTCAGGTTTGCAAGTCTTTCTCCCTCTCTCTCTCCAATCTACTAGAGCTCTTGTGACTTCAGGATAAAAAGGGCAGAAACATAAATGAGTAAGGAGAAATTTCCAGGACAGCAGTAGGACATAGCCAATGAAAAGAAACAAAAAAGGTTGGCTTTGTTGTACATTGAGCAGCATTATCACAATGTGCAACCGTTGATCCTGAGGTACCATTATGGGCTGTTGATGATGTAATGATGTCTTTTTCTATAGGAGTGTTCAACTATATATGTTTTTAAGCTATATAGAGTGTTTTTCTTCATAAAGTAAATACTTCTAGTTAATCGTCTTTTGAATAGACCCACAAAGCCTACCAGGTCAGACCTGTGACCTGACAGTTTGAAAAGCCTGCTGCAGCAGGCTGAATGGTTGTTTGAAAGCTTAGTTTTCTGACTAAAAGTATCTGCTGATAATGTTTTGACAGCTTTCACAATAAAATGGCATTTGCAAATATCCATGTCTCTTAATCCAAAAGCATTATGTATGGCTGTATTTCCAGAAAATATTCTCTGCAAGTTATGTTTGCAATTGATTGCTTATTTGTGAACCTCATGCCCCTGATAAAAAGTAATGGTAAGTGAAGCTCTTTCAAGTCTGGCTTGAAGGCAATTTGAAACGATTCATTTTGTAGTCCAAATGCTTGTCCCTGAGCCTACTGCTAAGCTTCAAAACTCACATTCCAGCTACATTCCCCCTAATACTAACACAAACAGCCCCCCAGCTACTCTTGGATCCAAGGTCTCCGAGCCAACTGGACCAATAATGTGTGTGCTACCGAGGTGTGTTTGGCTCTACTGCCTCGCAGGTGACACTGTATCTTAGAGAGTGCGGGTGACGTGCATGTATGCAATGTACCACACAGGAGATGGGACAGTACAGCTATTTCTATAGCCAGAATTGAAGCAGAAGACGTCAGGTACCTGGAAAACAGTAATATAATTGGAAAAAATAGAAAGAGCTGCTTATTAACTGTCATATCATATGTCATGTTTCATGGATGAGACTGAACTACAGGGACAAAAATGCTGTTGAGATAGATTGATAAGATTTATTTTCTAAATGGCATCAAACAGGTTTTGTAGGACTTTCAGTCCATGTACTGGCCATTACTATCTGTATAAATGCACACACATGCGTAAGCACATGTAAATTTGTGAGCTGTATATACTCACATGTAAGGCAAGCTGATTAATCCATTCGTTCATAGAAAACATAGGTCTCTGTTCCTCTATTTTCATTTTTCTGCAAGGAAGTGTCTGAAGTACTTGGGCGTCTTGATACTTTTCAGTAAACTCAAGGATCTGAGTCACACAAATCACTCATCTCAGTGAGTAATAAAGTGCCATGTAGACTATATGGAATTACAATGTTGGGACAGCAGAGCCTGGGCACAACCTATACATGGCTCTGCGCATTTGCAAAAAGATGAAATAGAACTTGAAGGTTTCATCAAAGCAATTATTAGTGTTTTATAAGGAATCCAAATGGAAGTACACTGTGTGTTTTGTGTGTGTAGATGAATTATTTGCATTGCGGTGTTGACTGTTTATATGTTGCCTATTGTCCCAGGTGTTCTTCAAAGACAGTGTTGAAGAGGGACCCCAGCTGTTGAGGAATCAGCACATCCTTAACACAGCCTTGAAGATTCTCTGATTTCTCTGCTAATGGTATTGCACGTTAACCTATATGTTGTATCCACAATCCCATTAGCAGGGGAGCCTGAATCTGTTTCTCTGCGGCATATGAAAGCTGCCTTAGCAGTGTCAGAAATAATATTAAGTTAATTTCTATTCCCCCTTCTGCCTGTGACAGAGCACTCCGTTGCAGCTGAATTTCAAGATGAAGACAAAAAAAAAGTGGAAAGGAAAAAGAAAAGATGAAGACAAAAGGAAAATCAGCTCCTATTTGCTGCATTACAGTTCAGATCACTTCACATTGATAAATCAATTTACCTGCTACAGAAATATGCAACCCTCTCTGAAATGAGGGGATTTGTATTTGCTGCAGATGGGCCTGAATCTGTGTCCAGATTCCTGGATTGCTTTGAGAGATTTCTCTGTAGTTGCAGTGCTTAGTATACATTGGTAACAGATTAGGCATGTCCCTTGCTTCAAGAATTGGAGCTGTCTGGGGAAGGCTGAATGGAGTAATTGATTTTTTATCAGACACAATAATTGAGGAATAATGGAAAAAGAGAGCATAGAAGAAGAAAGGCCTGGGAATTGTGGTAATGCAAAAGGGAGGAATCCTTTGGGGGAAAATCATATCAACTGCAACTGAAGTAGAAGAAAAATATAGGCTTTCCCATCCTTCAGGTCTCTTTTAATAGAAAAATGAAGAAGAGAGAAGGAAATATGAAGAGATGAATAAAAGAGATTTTCTCATTCTCTCCACTTGCAGATTAACCCCCTATTGTCATGTGTAACTGAAAATAAAATGGCATGTCCTTCTTCTCTTCTTCTGATTTATGGGCAAAGAAACTGTAATGCCCCTGCAATAAGTGCAGCTCAGCAGCTTCAAGGCTGGCAGCAGAGAAGAGCCATGGCTGACAGATCTGGATCTGGGCTGGAATGGATCACGTGCAGCATGGTCTGTTATTAGAGGCCCAGAAGAAAATAAAACTGCTTTTGAGAAATGTTTGAAGAAATCACAAATGGCCTGCAAGTTGGGCAAGGTGGGAAGCAGGCTTCTAGCCTCATCTGCGCAGGAGTAGCATGGGGAGGCTCCTCAGGATGGCATTGCAGACTGGCTGAGCAAGAAGGATGGTTTGATAACGCTCCTCCATATGGATATGCGCAACATACATTGTGCTGTGACTGATAAGCACAAGCCCTGGCCGGGCAAACATGGGCAGCTATTATGCAAGCGGCAGCTTTGCACAGTCCCTGTAAACACACCTCAGCCCTGACTTTGGAGCTAGCTTTTTGCCACCGCTCTGTTAATAACGCCTTGATCACGACCTGCAGCAAGCCTGGCTATAGGAGTCTTTGATGATTCTGGTTTCAGTGATTCCATGAGGTTTTACAAGCTATTCCCTTCTAGCAGTTACACCTCTGCTCCCCACAGTACATTTTTTATATTTATCTATATTGCAGCCCTTTTCAATCTCCTAGGTCACAAAGATCCACTGCCTTCCCTAGGGGAACCCATTACACAGTTTAACACATTATCACTGCCTGGTAAAATTTTCTGACACTTTCTAAATTAATTTCTTCCTATTAATTTCTTCCTCTATCTCTTGTTATGCTTCTCTTCCTCTTAGTAATATAGCAGTCCCTCTTTTGTACCTGCCCACCTGTCAGCAATTATCCTACTTATTTTTAGTCATTGCTTACTGAAGTGATACATACTTTGCTCTTTTTATATTTCCTTATAATTAGATGTCTCCATTCTGGTAATCAATATATATTGCTCTGTCTATATTTTGGGTATTGCTGTGTACAGAGCTGAAAATATGTACTTAAGAGGGGCACCTGTAGAGAAAAGAAGAGCAGGGCTTGCCACAGTATAACATACACACTGCTTCTGTGTGCGCAGAAAGGTATTTCATTCTTTGGACAAAGTCAGATGCAACTTGCTCTCCATTATAATCCCTAGTCATTTTTCAGTGTTACAGCTCTCTCTTTCCCATTAAGCACCTGCAATTTAGATTCTCTTCTCCCTGATATCCTATGTTTCTCTCTCTCTCTCTCTCTCTTTTTTTTTCCCCAAGCTGAATGTTTCATTTTGGTATTTTTTTCCCATTGTTTCAATTTTTCCCTGCTCCTACTTTATAATTTCTCTTCCTTTGCTGCCGTTGAATGCAGGCTCTCACATATTATCTCTTCATTCCTTCAAACCGCTTCAGATCTTTCATGAAGATATTAATGAAAGTGGAAGGAACAATGGAACAAGGACAAGGTTACTACAACTGCCCTCTCAACGCTTCCCATACTGGGCACACATCGCCAGCCATGGACCTCAGCCAGCAGTCAAGCTCAATCATACCCACATCTATGCCCTCTTGAGTTTGTTCTGCCACTGTATGGATCCACAAGACGCATTTGTGCCCACCCTGTAAGGAGGGTATTTTGTAGAACATCTGTTGAATTTCCTTTCTCCACCGCCACCTGTTAACAATTATGTCAGAAAAGCAAGCCTGCATGCCATGGTGTGCTTAGTCATTTCACATCACTCCTAAACCACAGCACTCCTCTCCGTTCCCCTCTTGGCAGCTCACCAGCTTTGCTTGTGCTCCTCAGCTTTGCTTTGTAGAATTTCTCTCCAAAGCCATTCCCATTTCCCTGTGCACCAATATACATACATTTCATCCTTAACCTACTGTGTACACAGCCCTGTCAGGTTCCCCTCTAAGCTTACCACAGTTTTTAGGACCAGAGCCTCAGCTGCTGTAAGTTGTCAAAGTGCCATAGAAATCAATTGAGCTAAATGTGATTTGTTCGCCAGCTGGGCAACTGGCTTGGATTTTATGAAAGACCATTTGCCTGGGCTGCAAATAGGGCACTAAACATCCCTAGAGCCAAGCGAGCTTGGAAAGGTAGGAGCAGAAAGAAAAGGTATTGCAGGGTAAGTGAGCTCTGACAGCCACATAAACTGCAGGAGGGCCACACAGGATGGAGAAAACCCTCAGCAGGGGCTTGTACACTCTGATCGGGCCAGTGCTGTGCTCCCTCCTGCAGTGGTCCCTCTGCTCCTTTGACGCTGCATGTGGCCTTCTCTTACATAAGCTCTTTTTCAAAGCATTGGGTCACCTCCTACCCAGGCAGTAAGACTCTTACTTTGCAAAGTGCTGTAACTGCACAAAGAGATAGTCCCTGACCCCAAACCTTATCCCAGATATCTGCACACTGCCTGCCACAAGTGGATGCAGGCAGAGAACAGAATGCTATGGAAAAAATAATAAAAAAGCAAAGTTAGCTTGCTAGGCTGTGATTCTAGCCCTTAAATGCTGTAAAACCTGCCTCTGTGGGTAATTCTGTCTGACTCCCTCCTTTCCTCAGGTCCCATCTTTCCATGTTGCCTTTTTTTTTTTTTCCTTTTCTTTTTCTCCTCCTGAACACAACAAACCCAGAGGGATTTATTACTCAAAATGATACAGTGAATATAAGGCTGTGATGCTGATCTCACATTTGCTGCAACAAGCTCGATCCTGGAATGTGTGTATATTTGTTTTTGTTAGCCCTACTGGGATTTGCAGGCAGAGGTGGTATCTACTGAAACTCAGAGTGAACTTTTTCTAGCATGATGTGTTAGCGCTTTGGATTTGTACAGCACTGAGCAAGGGAACAACTCACTTCTCATCTGGCTCATAGGTGCTACTGTAACACAAATAAGTCATATTTAAATGAGCACCAAACTGCATATGGAAGTGATAAATAATTATGGTATTTTAAACACCTCTGCAAGACAAACCTTCATGACAATGGTAATTTTCCATGACTGATCATTATGTTTAACCAAGGTGTTTCCAAAGGGCTGGCCAGACTTCATTTATGCTTATAAATTTAGTTACCCTCAAGGAAGATGCTAATAAGCATCTCTTGTGTCTGTGAGTATCCCTGTGTACTACTTTTCTTCAGGGAGGAAAATGGAAAGCTGGAAAAGACACCAAAGGGAAAATGTTCCAAAAAGATATGTCAGGGCAGTCTAGGGAATTGCCTAGCTGCTGTTTCTGAAATCCTGTGACTACTCAGCAAGAACTCTATTCTAGCTAGAGTGAGCTGAGCCACGGTAGCTCACTGTTTGCCTTCTATTAGCTCAGGACAAAGTGCACTTGCTGAGCCCTTGCTCACTGAGCTCCCGGGTGTGCTCCCAGCCCAGTGTATTTATCTGGTCATTACCATGGTGCAGCTGATGCCTGGTGACCTGCTAAGCTGGTCCTGTGCAGAAATTCTGCATCTCTCCTGCTGGAAAGGGGCCTTTGCTGTTCACCTTTAAGAAATGCCTTGCACTTGAGACAGAGTAAAGCTGAGACTTCTAGCCATCATTAGGAAAGCACTGAGGCATATAAGCTGTTGGGTTGTTGGTCATTTGGGCAGTCCCCAAGAGGCATTTGTGTGGATGGAGGGTGAGAAATGTGCCTTACACAACATATGTAAATGGCAACCAATTTTTTTCTTTTTTTTTTCCTCCTGAGTGCAAAAGGCCTATAAAACAATTAGAGCTTAAAATTGGACTCCTGGCAGAGAATGAGAGAGGGAGTTTATGCCTTGTTAAGTGTAATCAGTCTGGTGATAAGGGGACAATTTCAGCTGTGTGAGATATAATTACATCATAAACTCCACATTACAAACAGGGCAAGCAGAGGTGAAAAGGTAAAGAGGGAATAAACTATGATGCCCTTTGGCGGACGTGGCAAAGGAGACCTTCCTGGACTCCATTTCTCAAAGAAACTGAAATGGGAGCGGGGAAAGGCATCCTGCAGCGCTCGTACGTGCCCTAGTTCTCCCACAGGCTACAAGGGGTGCCTTGCCGTGGTCACACCTGAGGTTTCACAGCTGCCAGCTGGAACGGGATCTTACTTTGGGCAAGTTAAGTATTAATCCTGTTTCAGAAGACAGACAGACACTTTGTGGCCTGAAGAAGGTGTCTGCTGCCACAATGCTAGCTGAATGGAAGATGAAAACCAGTTGCAAAAAAAATAATTTAAAAATGGGAAAAATCCCCAAAATTGTGGTGCCACACTGGGGGCTGAGAATGCAAAGCCTGTCTGCTGGGGGATGGACTGCAGCATAGCTCATCTCCCCACCACAGAGAATGTGGTGCCCAACAAGGTGAGGATATTATGGTTCGGAGCAGAGTTTTGTGCCTAGCTGAAGGGCTCATAAGCCAAGTTGTCACGCAGTCCCTCCCCTGCATGCAGGCAAGCCACGATGGACCCGGCCATGCAAGGGACTCGGGGCCAGGCACTTGCATGGGGTTGGCTGGCCCTTGGTCAGGCTCTGGCAAGCCCAGGATGGGAGTATGTCCAGAAACACTGCTCGAAGCAGGCTCGGCTGCTTGGGTTTCGCCAAGAAAACCTTTACTTTGGAGACGAGGGAGTCTTTGGAATACAAAAAAAGCATGGTGCAGGGACAAGGGTGATGACTGATAATTTGAAAAGAGCTTTTGGAAATTCAAGATTTCTCAGTTTGGGGTTTTGAATTCTTGACAAAATATGAAAATCATGGGATATTCTTCTTTTATAGTTTTCTCTCTATGAAAAATGCTCATTTATTAACCACTTGTATCAGGTACTCTCGTCCCCATTACATTTCTATTACTTAAGAGGAGCTGTATTTTAGACTATAAAAGTGTCCCTGGTTCTGGCATCAGGAGTTTTAGCCTTTATTTGTCACTGACGTGCTGCATAGTATTAGATAAATCACTTAACCTTTCTGTGACATCTGTAAAATGAGGATGATAATCATATTTGCTTACTTCACAAAAGTGTTAGAAGGATGAATTACCACTGTTTTTATAGCCATTTATATCTCTCTCTGGGGCAAAGACTGCTTTTTTTTTTTTTTTTGCATTCTCTGCTCACGCAACAACACTAGAGGCCTGTTCTGTAATGGAAATTCTTATATATTATGATGATACAAAGAGATAAAAAATAAATATAGCCTTTGAAAATGTAGCAAACAGAGTTTGCACTTGTAGCAGTACAGTAGGTTAGATTGAAAGAACAGGAACTCCTTTCTTTTGGTGTTAAAAGAAATGAACAGTTAGGTACAGCGGTAGTCTCCTGAAATATAACTCTATCTCAAAGCAGGACATGTAAGCCTCCTCTGCCAACCAGTCTCCTGTAAAGGACAGAGAAAAATGATTAATGTTTGTACAGCTTCATGAGTAGATTATTATTATTACTTAGGTTAGAGCGCTTGGAGGCTTTAGACAAGATCAAGTTGCAATGAGAACTATATGAGCCTGAAACTGGAGGTTGTCCTCACCCTACAGAGCTACAGGGTAAAAGAGACAAAGCGTGCCAAGGGAAGCAGAGATCAAGGACATACAGCAGTCCCAGGTCCCAGGTCAGTGCCAGAGACAGTGATTCCCCGGCCACACTCATGTCTTGGACTCTGTTTGATTATGCTCATGTGCAGTCCTTGTCCTGAAAATCACCCTCATTCTCCTGGATTAGGTGTTTTTTTTCTAAGAATGAGCATGAAAATGCCCAAACTGGCTAATATGGAGACTATGTGGGCAAGAAAGAAAGAAGAAAATTGGGGAAGCTAGAACTGGCTTTCCAGTGATAGAAGAACTGGCTTCCAGTGATGAACTAGTGTCCATTACCTTGGAATGACCAGAGTAGTCTCAGGTAGCACTTGATGCTGCTTTTAGGGGACAAACTTCTGCACCTCTCTGAGGCCTGATGCAGTCATGAGTAAAGAACTCAGCACTCACTGACATATTGCGTTTAGGAAGACTAGTTAGTCCTTGGTGCAGTCCGCAAGGAGAGATTTAAGTTGCAAGTGGGTTAACACTGTTTTACAGGATGTCTGTGGAGTAGCCTGGGTTGTACCCTGCGGTGAATTATTATTCCACAGCTGTAGTATCATATAGGCCTGACCACCAACGCAGTATGCAAAAGCCCCAAACCACATCATTAGGCATCTGCTTAAAGAATCTTTCTTATTGCTAGCTCAAAAACGATTTCTAGCCCAAGGGCTGCATATGTGCCTTTATCATATCCTGGTTTCAATTTGGCGTGAGACCCCAAACATCGACATGACCCTCCTCTTTCTCCTCAGTGCCCCTTAGTTTCTAATTCTTTCTAGTCTTGGGGGCCCCGGATTAGAAAGGAGTCACTGTGTGCTCTGGCGTGTCCAAGAGGACACCTGTAGGACCCAGAGTGTCAGGAAGGGCGTCTACCCCCAAGTCCAGACTTAACCTTAGAGACTTCTCTGAAGACATACTGTGAGGACCTGACTGTGCCAAAAGAAGAACTCAAACTGAATTGGTGCTGTCATATTTGGGCCACCTAGTCACCCTCTCTTGCCTTAGGTACAATGTTTTTTGAGATTTTCCTGAAATGGCAAGGCTACTGTTCCCAGGAGCTCTAGAGACTCCATTCAGTTCAGCTTTCCAGAGTCTTTACAGAACATTCACACACTGGAGGGTTGAACTGATCAGTGTAGGGAGGCAATGGCGTTTGAAATGAATGGCTGGAATCACGAGGAGAAATGGAGGCCAGGAGGGACCACATAGAGTGCTGGGCAAACCTTGCCTTGTCTCAGTGAGCACTGACTGTGTGACATTGTGAGACAGGCAGAACGACCCTCAGTGTTGACATCTAGACAGTTAGAGCCTCTATGGTCATCTTCATAGTAATAAGCTGTGTACCCTCACCACTTCATAACTGTGGAAACAGAAGCAGACAGATGATAGCCTAAGAGGCCAATAGCCACACCACTACTGCTGCCTCCTGTGGGGTACATGGTCACACAAAGGGGAGAGCAGAAGAGCCATTCTGTTCTGTCTCAAGTCAAAGCACAAAGTAGGATTAGCCTGAAGGATGTTCTCATTAGCAAGATCATAGCCTAGGATCATGCTCCCTGCCACTAGGAAGGATTTGGTCTTGATGTGAATGACAGGATGATGAACCCTGCTCATGTCTTTCACCATAGTGAATCATGAGAGTGTTGGGGTAGAAATGAAGTCTGAGACTGCTAGAGGGAGAAGCAGTGAGTGAGCAGTCTGTCATTGCAGAGATTGTCTGATCTCCAGGCAGGCTCAAACTGCCAGGGATGTGCCAGGAGGAGCAGGGAGCATTGTTGGTCCACATGTGATTTTCAGCCATGCCACCCTTTTACAAAGAACACCTGTTAGTTGAGATTTTAGGGGGAAATGTTTGTAGCTGGGTGCATGGAGGGAAAAAAAAAAAAAAAAAAAGAGCCCAAACTAAGTTGGGTGTAACTGCAAGATATTTTTGTCACCATTAGCTCTTGTCCAGATGAGACAGTTTAGCTTGGCAGGCTGCACTTTTTGGTTTGGGACCAAATCATCAGCAGGATGTGCATAGCACAAAAATGTCAGGAGCATCCCAAGCCAGGCTGTGCGTGGTGGAGGTGGTAGCAGGGTCTGCTGCATGCCTTTTCCTGCAGACTATCAGCAACTGACAGAGTGTGATAAACACAACAGCCTCAAGGAAGCCAGAAGATATACGGGGACATCTCTGAGAATGTGCTTGAATCAGGACCAGAGACCGATGCTTCCTGTGCTCCCCAAACTGTCTCTTCCTCAAGAAAGAAGAAAAAGAAATCCGTCAAAAATGTTAAAAAAAAAAAAAAAGATATTATCTGGAGAAGAGCCGTGAAAGTTGAATTGACCATTACAGCGGGAAAAGAATAAAGAGAAAAATTATGGCATGCAGTCCTTACACAGTCATTTCTTGGCAGGAGACAAGTACCTGTGCATTTCAGATAACTTCCCAGAGAAAGTAAGTGCTATCAAAGCTCACTGGAGAAAATCTTAAAGACTAGAATGGCAGTACTTCTGCTGACCCTCCAGGGGAAACAGATGTGTTCATCGCCTGGACTTGCATATCTGACCAGCTTGCCCTCTCATGCTTTCAAAGTCTTAATAGTGGAGCACTGAGACCTTTGCCTTTTCACTTTGCTATCTCCAACAAAATTCTTCATGCAAGAGGTGATACCTCCAGGAGCAGAACTGAATCTGACAGTAAAGCCATTGCTTTTCTCCCTGCACTGTTGTCTGATGATGAGGAATCACTAAATGATACAACTAGTCCTAGTTCAACATGCAACCCACAGTCAAATTTTTCTGGTTTCTAAAAACTTTGTCATATCATCTAAGCACACTTGGTGCTCATTTGACATGTATTCCCAAGTCCTCTTCATCTTTGTTCAAGATAAAAGTAGACATATTGCTTTGGTTTTAACTGCTAAAAGAATATGCTTTTGGGCTGAAACCACCACCTCAAAAATCCTTAAAAATATTCCTAGCTGTTTCAAAGAAGTGACAACAGACTGAAGCAAAGGCTTTATAATAAAGTGACTCTTCCAATCAATCGGTGTGTGTTAATTAATTAATTGTTGCAGTTGTAATGACATTCCAACTGGCTGAGTAATCAGGAAATCAGCCACCTGAGGCTCTTAGGGAGTTAATTGCCTTAAACTTTTTTAAAGCAGAATGATAATTCCATTTTAAAAATGCCATCAGTGCACATTTCTTGTCTTTTGGGATCTTGCAAAACAATTCTTCATTTTCAGAGGAAAATCCTTTAGAGTTTTACTTGGAACAACTGAGTAACGGAGACAGATGAGGCAAAGAAACAGGGAGCAAATTGTGAAATATAAGTTTAGTATTTTCTGAAATAGGAGCTGTGCTGGTGAATTTGAAATGCCCTGAAGCATTTTCCTGAATTTCAGTGTCCACTAGAATCTTGTGCTTTCTCAAGAAGTTTCTGTTTAGTAGGGAGTGGGGGTTTTCATAGTTTCTGTGAATCTCTGAGTTACTCATCTCTCTTAAGGCTCACAAGGAAACCCTTTCATCCTGTTTCCCAACCTGATTTTATCTTAAAGAAGTGTTGGCAGAATTGAGAGAACTATTCTGCGAAGAGCAGAAACCCTTCCTTCCCTGCCTTTCAGAACTACCAGTTTCTCAGACTGATGTTGAACTTGCTGCGTTTTAGACTTCCCTCCTGACTGAGCTCTCCGAGCCCTTTGGAAGAAACTGGTGCTGCCAGCGGAAGAGGGTATTTTTGGACAGAGCCCCTGCAGGCTTCTCTTTGAGGAGGCAAGTCTGAGGCTTTGAAAGATGTCAGGCTATCCAGAGGCAAAGGTAGCCCTATCCCAGAAGCAGCAAATTCCCTGTCACATGAATGACAGCAAAGCTTGTCCTATCTTTAGCCACCTGCCACTCCAGTTGCTTGTCCCTTGTGCTTTCAGCACACACCCTGCTTGCTTGTGTGCAACTACAAAAGTGCAGTTTTCTCCAGCTTTACACATTTACTTCTTCTGCCCATAGCTTCAATTTATACACTGTAGAATTTGGATTCCTCACCACAAAATGCAGGGAGGAAAGGAAATTCCAGTTCATCCTTCACACTCTGGAAACTCCCTATTCAGAGCCTGCCAGAAAACTTCACTTATTCTTGATATTCATAATATAAAGGAACAGAGGAAAAAAATGAACTGGAATGAAGAAACTGAAGGACACAGCTTTTCCCCTCTGAAGTTCATCCAATGAGGGTCAGAATAAGCATATATCTAAGAAACAGGCATTGAGGACTCAGTTATAGCAATTCCCATCATTTTCATCACACTGGTTTGACAGTGGTTGAGTTTGGTTTCTCTCATAATATCCTAGTTCCTAGAATCCTGCTGCTATTCTAGAATCTCAGAGTTTATTAAAAATAAAAAGAGAGCCTAGCCCTTCAGACAACATCAGACAGCTTGAAACTGTAAGCCCTACAGCCTCAGCAAAGAGAATACAAACAAGAAAGATTTATTTAAAAAAAAATCAAAGGTTTTATAGGGCCAAATTCATAAACTTCTTATTGCTTGATGCAAGCAGTACAGCTTTTAGTGTAATGCCTTGTATTCCCTTTCTTTACCATGATGAAGAGCCCCTGGTCTCTGGGTGCCTTTTGAGGAGGTTACTAGAGCTCAGTGTGTTAGAGCTCTCCATTGCAGTCCTGACGAGGATTTCCAACAAAGAACACCACAGCAGTTAGATGTGAACAGCCATTTGTCCCTTCTATCTTATCTATCAATCATTTTGTTTGTGAGCTCATACACATATTATTAAATATAAATACAAACCCCAGGCACACATTTTTATCCTTAAGTAATAAAATCTAATGGAAGAATTTACAGTCATGGGCTATAAAGCAATAATAGTTGTAAAATCATTTAGCAGGGTTCAAATACAGGTGAAAGGAGAAGTTCAGAAGTTCAGCATCTAGATACATTTCCTGGCAGTTTCCTATGACAAACAGCAAATCCCCTATTGACCTGGTACCTGTAATGAAAGCCCAGAACTGTTTTTCAACTGTTCTGCTTATATTTTTGGGGTCATGGTTTGTTCAGTTTTACTATTTTTAATGTGCACTTTCTACATGTCAGGTTATTCATAGGAATGATTGTGAGAACTGCCAGAAAAGGAGACTTCTGCAGTCTAGCAAAGACTTTCTGCTTGGAACATTAAATAAGTAGTACAGATGGACACACTGGTATTACAAGTAGAGAAATGGGTGGTGGAAGCAGGACTGAACACTATTTTTTATTGGTATCTAATCCCTCTCCAAATGGAAATAGATATGTCATCATGAAATGTTCAGAAGTATATTGCCTATGCTGCAGGTTCTGTCTTTTCCAGCGTTAACAACTCATAGTAACTACTGCTTACTCCTTGTAGCCATTATTAATTAGGCAATGACTTTGCTAGATGTCTTCATCATGCTGAAACAAAAAAATACCTCCTCTCCTTAGAGACTCTCTTCCCAGCTTCTGATGCTTTTTAGTTTAAGGAGCAGAACAGTGAAAGGAAATAATTTCCAGGCCCCAGCAGTCACCTGAAGCACAAGTCACGGGGCTGACTCTACACTCCAGGTCTCTCCTCACCCAGTGTGCCAGCCCACAGGCTGTGCGTGCTGTGCAGGGAACCACGTAGGAAACCCCCAGTCATCATTGGCTTTGCTTCTTCTGCAGTATGACTTAACATCCCACCTGAACTTTGCCTTAATGATGAAGGCAGATAATCAGTTATAAGGCTGCTCACTGGATAAGGAGATAACTTTGCCCTATGCTTCATTTCGTAATTATTTTTTTTTAGAAAGCATTGATTAGAAGGTGTGAGAGCTACTTATATGCAAAATGTACTTTCTTGCAATAAGAAAGGACTCCATCTCTTCAGGGAATCTCTCAGCTGGCTGGCACAAAGGAGATAGTTATGATAAGCTTAGTACAAGAATGTTGCCATTTCTTAGTCCTTGGCACTTTTTAACTTCATTAACCTTTGCAATCTAAACCACTTACAGAAAATCGGAGTTGTGCTCCCAAACTGGCCCCACTTACTGGTGAATTTGAAGAAATACTGCCTCTTCCTTAATACCAGTCAAGCACTCATAGGCTTTTCTTGAGAATGTGAGAGGCTCCCTGCCATAATACTGTGCACAAAAGGTACCTAAATAGCATATGCCATTATCGAATCAGGTCAACATTTTGTTGTGATATTTCCACAAATCCCAGACCGCTTCTGTGCAGGGGGCAGGCAGCCAAAGAGCTAATCCTGCAGCAAACTTTCCATGAGTCCTTCCACGCATACAAATGCATTGCTGTTGCCCACATCATGCCCTGCACTAATGGAGCTTGAGGGAAACAAGCTGTCCAGAGCTACTCCTGTTCAATATTTCTCACCAAGCTTTTTGTTTTGTTTTGAAGAATGATTTTTAAGTATCAGATAAAGCTTTAGTTCTGGAAGTAGTTAAATATATTAACAATTTTAATCTATTTTGTCTGCTTTGTTCCTCTGCTTCTTCTTAAAGTTGTTTCTTCTCTTTCCTCCTTGTGCCTGGTGCTCTTTCCTGCTTTCTTTAGTTTTAACTGCTAGCATAAGTTGTTCTTCCTCGGGGACATACCATAGAGAGTAAGAGCAAGATCCCTGGCTGGAGAAAAAGAGTTTTTCTTCAGATTGTCCCCGTACTTCAGTCAACAGAGTCCTCCTCTGAGAGTTTATATGCAGTCCTGCACATGCAGATATGGTGTTAGAAGATTAAGCTTGCAATGTTAGGCAAAGGCAACATTTCAACTACCTGGGAGTTCTCAGGCTCTCCCTTGGTGAGAGCCATACTCCGTGAGGCAGCAGCGCTCCTGTCTGCCGCACTCTCCTCCTTGGAGCTGTGTTTGGAGCAGTGTGCTGATTGCAAAACATGCAGAACAAGGATCACTGCCTACCTGGGGTGACCATTCAGTTGGGTGGGCTTCTCGTGCATCAGCACAAGATCTAGAGCACGTGGTTTCCTGGGCAAAGATCCCAATTTTCAGGCAGCAGACCTAATCATACTGATGCTAGCACAACCGTGCTTGTGCAGAACTACCGAAAGTCAAGCTCTGTATTCAAGAATTGGATTCTTCTCATGACAATGTGCTTCCTCACAGTCACTCTCTACAAGTGTTTTGCCCTTTTTCACTTATGTATGCCCTTTTTTCCTCGAGTAAAATCTTTCCAGTGGCTACAGGATCTCTCAATGCAGATAGAAGCCCTAAGATTCTACCCTGGGAGAAGAAGATGAGCAAAAACATCCAAGATCTGTATCTTCCTGGGATGACCAGGATCTCATTTCCCTGTGGGAATTGCTCCTCTCACCGAGTGTTGCTTAGATAAGACAATTGGGACCAACGAGTTCCTTCAGCTTCATAAACAGACAAGAGGAAGCACCGAATACATCATCGCTTATACACTCAGGGTAAATGTTTGTAAAACAAATTTAGCACTAACTCAAAAAGGTTAACAATGGGTTGCAGAATTTTATCCACATCTTTGCTGTTCCCCAGGACATCATGAACCAGTGAGCGAGCTGTTGATAGCACAAGTCATCAGACCTTACTAGCTCAGCAATAGTTCCCTTATCACTGTGGACGTTAGAACCTGCACAAGGAGATCAGCCACACGGGCCAGGCTACTAATGTTATTGTAAAGACTTGTAGGAGCTTTAGTTCCTAGTGTGGTATATGTCATGATCAGGAAGACAGCACACTGGTAAAGAAAAAGACAAGAGCTCATTATGGATGTGAAAGCAGATATCTAGTCCCCTTGTTTGCAAGGTTCATTGTGGTGGATTCCAAAGCAAATAATTTGCAATATGTCAAGTTAACCTAGGAAAATTAGTTTCCTATGCATATACTGGAGACTCTCTACAGTGTGGTTTAGACCACCTAAAACTGAATCCAGCCCTTTGCAAGGTCAGTTGAGAGCACTTGAAGCTATATCTAATGTGTGTGGTAAGCACCAGCCACAGCATCTCTACAGATTCTGGTCTGCTAGTAGTTTGAAAATATCAAGAAAATTAATGAAAATAGCAACGAGATTAGAGCAAGTGCTAAAAATGGATAAAATAATGATGTTTCATAGGAAATTGAAAGCATTTCAATCCTTGCTTCATTAAAGAGGGCAAGACCACTTTGCTTATTTCACAGATAGATAGAGAAAAAAATGATGGAGAGTTGTTTGACTGCTCAAACTGTATTTTTTGCCCTGGAAAACAAAGGAGGATTAGTGTGGCAGTGTTTCTCACTGATCCCTGAAATCAGTTGTTCCCATTGCGACATTTCAGGGTTAAACTGCCTTATAAGCCACCTTAATTTTCCTTATTTAGCTCCATGCTCCCTTTCAGCCTTGCCAGCACCCCTGACTGGTTTATGACCTTCCTCAAATAATGTCTTAGAACTCTGGAGCTGTTAAGAGCCATCATATAATTGTAAATGAGTTAAATTGGTTAGGATTCTAATTACTTCTAAATGACTTGATTGTCTCATACAGATAACAGGGAGGTCTCTTCGCTCTCATCCTATCTGTACGCCGAGGGACTGGCGTCATGCAGCAGATGTCTGATAAAGAAAATGCAAAGGCAGCTGGCTTGCCTGGTCAGTTGGATACCTCTGTCCATTCTGTGGAGCTATCCAGCCTTTTTATCCATTCCAGTCAACTGGGGACGCTTGGGGATATTCGGGACGCCCTTCCCTCCAGGAGCAAAGCATGGATCCTATGCTTTCCCTTCCACTCTGCCATAGTCTCCAGCCATGGCAGAAGTCCACATCATTTGTATTTTGCAACCCTGTTTCCTAATACCCAGACACTGCCAAGGAGCTTTCCGCACAGCTCCATGTGGAATGGGCAGCACAGGTCAGTGCTCATTTGCACCTTCTAATTTTCATCTGCTGAGAGGGAGCTGGAGGTCTTCTTGAGCTGGTCTCAGAGATTAAAGCCTGTGTGGTGCTGGACAGGAGTACTCATAACAAAGAGCGGCTTGTTCCCATTTCTAGCCTGAATAATGAGAAAAGGGACATCATGATGGAGTTTCCATCAGTGTTCTGGACTGATGCACCAAACTTCCGTATGACTATTGTTCCCCAGTAAGTACTCTGCCTCATCAGCTGAGATATTGAAGTACAGCATCTGTGGAGAGGTAGGATCAGCTTGAGCCAAGCTGTGTTGGCATTTGTTTCTTGGCATGTGTGACACACAGATGTATTGTACACCATTTCTGCTTCCACTCAGGAGCAAATACCTATTCAGCAAGACTGAATGGCCTTTCACAGATGGCAGAAAAATCCAGATGCAGGGTAATGTGGTAAAATATATATTTTGCAAAAGAAAATTCCAACATTCAGAAAATCATTGTAATTTTTTTGTTTGTTTTCTTTGTTTTTTTATGGGTCAATGGCATTTGTGTCTGGCATATGGGCATTGATACTGTAGCGGGCAATGCCATCATTGCTTAGAGCAAGAAGTGTGAAAAGTAAGATGAAAAATAGTCTATAATGGGATAAATGGGTCAAGGCTTAGATTAAACAGTTTTACCAAAGCAGCACTGATTGTGAGAGGTGTTTCAGGGCAGGAAAACAGCATAAAATTGCAAAGCTCAGCCGTAGGAAAGCAACAGTGATACCTTAAGTTAATGAGCATCTTCCTGCTGTCATCATCATGGGCACAGGCTTTACCCTTCTCAGCTAATAAGAGGACATTAGGTTGCAGTGAGCTTTTAATGAAGTTCCTACCTAATGTGTTGCTTCTATCGGAGTTTGGCTTTGAGCTTCAGGTATTTTTTCTAGTATTAGGACAAAACTCTAGGATTTTTAAACCATTCCTGCTTGGAAAAAAAAGAAACTATTAGCAGAGTCTTGCAGGGCAGCTAGCATTTGCACAGTGTGGTGGCGTTCATTTCATTGTGATGTTGCAGGATGTGGCAAGATAAATCATTTTAATCACAAAGCCAGAGAGGAGCGTGGCTTTCTCCCTTCAGATTTTCATGACCCAGGTGTAAGAATGAAAGAAGTAATCCCTTGGAAGGATTGTAGTTGCACCTGCAGCAAGATTTAATACGCTGTGGGATGGAAATATATGGGAAACATCTGCCAGTGTGTCGGATTTTTAACCCCAAAGTGGACAAATAGAGCCTCCCTGAACAAGACTAAGCTGGAAGAACTTTGGCTTGCCTTTGCTTAGATTTTCCAGGCAATAAACTCGCTTTGTTGTCCCCTTGCTGTGTGTTAACTCCTTAGTGCTCCCATGAAACTCTGCTTGAAATGTCAGAGGTCTATTTATGGAAACTGCAAATTTATAGAAGGCTTTGCAGAAAGCCCTGAAAATGTGGTTTCCAGATACTTTGATTATTTTCTTCAGTGAGGAAATTCTTCATGGAGAAAATTTGAGCTGAAGCAAGTATGTATTTAAGATAGCACAGAGGAGTGTGTTTAAGATAGCACAGAGGGGTGGGTTTTAGTTCACTGATGATGCACAGTGAATCTCTCGGCACCTGGCTAACGTTGCCCTCCATTTACAGGGATTCTTGCCCAGCTTGTTGTGCCAGAATGAGACTGAGAAAGGGAACTCAGCATCCAAATAGCATGAAATGCATCTGTATTTGTGCATGTAAATGACTTCCCTGGCAAAACCTGGACTGCCTTTCTGTAGAAAGGGTTGTTGGTGTGGGAACCCTTCTCAAGATTACCATGAATCCCCTTCCCTGCCTCAAGCTTGGCTCTTTGGTCCTTTTGTGTTATGGATGACATAACACAAATGTGAATATGAACCTGTTAAGAACAGCCAGTTACTTCTCCTTTGGAGTGCAGACAGAGTAATTTGCACCCTTTAATAGCTATATGCCAGCTACTTATCTCTTGGACATGATGGTTGCTGGCATTTCCAGAGAAACTTTCCTTTTCCTAAGCTTATCTACATGATTTCTCTTGCATGTTCCCAGGAGAGCAGGATACAGGTGACCAACCTGAGGGTTGAGGCACAAGATCCTGCAGGGATCAACTAAGCAAAAAAGAACTTTGGCTCCCATTGAGAACTGAATGTATTCTAGTCACCAAAATAATGTTTTCTGCTGTAATCATTAAATTTACTGTATTTAGGCAGTAAAAATCATCATTGTAAACAGAGAAATGCCAACCTGTCCAACATTTTCCTTTTTTTTTTTTTTAAGTTTACCTTTATTGGCACAAACATGTCATAATTGCAAGGAGAAATTTTATTCACTTCAAATACAGGTACTAAATGGGGTAAGAGATCATGTATGTGCAAAACTGCCTCGCACAGGAAATGTCCAGTTAATTCTGCTCTTTCTTACTCCACACTGGCGAGGCAGGAGCCATCCATGGCCCATCTGAGAGAAGGAGAGGATTTAATGGTTCAGGTGCAGCCCCTGAGCAAGTGCAAGTGTATCTAAGTGTCTTTTCTTTTCTTTTCTTTTCTCTTCTCTTCTCTTCTCGTCTCTTCTCTTCTCTTCTCGTCTCTTCTCTTCTCTTCTCGTCTCTTCTCTTCTCTTCTCGTCTCTTCTCTTCTCTTCTCGTCTCTTCTCTTCTCTTCTCGTCTCTTCTCTTCTCTTCTCGTCTCTTCTCTTCTCTTCTCGTCTCTTCTCTTCTCTTCTCGTCTCTTCTCTTCTCTTCTCGTCTCTTCTCTTCTCTTCTCGTCTCTTCTCTTCTCTTCTCGTCTCTTCTCTTCTCTTCTCGTCTCTTCTCTTCTCTTCTCGTCTCTTCTCTTCTCTTCTCGTCTCTTCTCTTCTCTTCTCGTCTCTTCTCTTCTCTTCTCGTCTCTTCTCTTCTCTTCTCGTCTCTTCTCTTCTCTTCTCGTCTCTTCTCTTCTCTTCTCGTCTCTTCTCTTCTCTTCTCGTCTCTTCTCTTCTCTTCTCGTCTCTTCTCTTCTCTTCTCGTCTCTTCTCTTCTCTTCTCGTCTCTTCTCTTCTCTTCTCGTCTCTTCTCTTCTCTTCTCGTCTCTTCTCTTCTCTTCTCGTCTCTTCTCTTCTCTTCTCTTCCCTTCCCTTCCCTTTTTTTTCAAACTGCTGCTCCGAATTGGTCAAAAATAGATAGATCAGCTGTTACAGCAGTTTACCGTAAGTTTACATTTAACACAGCCAGTGCCCCACACTCCAGGACCCTCTCAAACTATGGAAAAATCTACAAGTACCATTTGGATATTTCTGAGCTGGACGAAGAGGTCCTACCCATGGGAGAAATAATCTGTTTTGATCATTTTAACACCTCCGCTCGCACCATTTTCACCAGGAACTTGTAACGAGCTCAGCAAGATAAAATTAGATTAGAAAGGTGGCTTTTCCCTGCCAGCAAAAGAGAAAAAAAGTCTTCATGAATTACTTCTCTACTTCTAGAAAATATTTTCCCTCTATGGAAATACTGGCACCCCTAGGGAATTGCCCCTTACTGGAGACTGTGCAAGGTTCTGGAAGCAGCAGGCAAGCAAATCACTTATTTTATCAGTTATATTTTGTAGCCTGGTATGTTTGTACAGTAAATACATATTTTGCATAAATTCAATAGCTGATGCTGTGCTTTTTTATCATGGCCTGCTATTTTTTATAGCTGCTCTTTTAAGTGTCAGCACTGAGCATTTGTTGGTGTCATCATTTGCACTTTACATCGCCTTGTGCACCGGTATGACTGCTCCAAAGCTTTGTACTGTGACAGGGATGTCACAGTTATTTGGGAGAGACAGAGCCACACTTGGAGCATTTTTCACTCTTTGCATGGTCACATTTATGGCATTTATAAAATTCTATGCAATTTTATGGCATTTGTAAAATACGATGGTTTTATGGCAGTTGGGAAGTGCTGTGATTTCAATGAAAAATGGACTACCCTTATTTCAGTGGGAGAATTTTCCAGTACTATGGAGGTAAAAAAAAAAAAAAGAAAAAAAAGAACACCCAAACTTTCTGAGTGCAGCAGAAAACTCTTTTGAGGATGGCAGCAATTAGAGTGTTTTCTGCCTTTGGCATGTAAGTGATTACTCTTTTTGTGGTAAACAGAGTGTTTGCTGCTTTGCATGATATGTATGAGGAAACAGTGGAGCAAGAAAATCTCTGTAGTTAAGAATTTTAATAAAGCAGAACCTCAAGGAAATTATATATTTATATTCCCATGCATATAAAAATCAGAACTGATGTTTAAAAGCTGCCAAGTCCCTCACTTCAATAATGGTAAAACGTACCTCTGTGCAAAGATCAGAGAAGGGGCTATGGGGCTTGTCTCTCCATAGTATCTTTCACATTAATTTGTCCCTATTTGCAAGATGTTAATGTTCCTGTTTGTCAGAACTAAGCAGGAGTGTCATTAAATACCGCAGTCATTTTTATTCTTTGCAGATGTATAACCTGCAATAACTATGGACAGCTCCCCCCACCTCACCTCTCCTTCGTGCAGGCTTCACTCTTACCCATAATTGGAGAAAAACACAGAGAGGGGCTGGAGGTGAGATTTGTTAGAGCTGCTAATTAGCTGATGCCATCACATTAGAATTACAATCCAATTCCTTGGAGGGCTCCAGAGCCTCTTCTCCCCGGCTCTGAGACACGTGCCAAATTTATGATTGGAAAGCAGGGGTAGACGATTAGCGCTGATACCCTCCAGTTACCTTGCTGAACAGTCTGTCAGAGGGTGGGTTTAACTGCCTTGCCTGTAATTAAAGAGTTTCCTTTTAAGATTTTTTTTTTTTTTAAGATTCCCAAACTAATTCAATTGAATGTGAAATTTGATAAGGGAAATTTTCTGTCCAGAGCTTCTCAGTTTGGGAAGAAGGGAAAAACAAGTGCAGCTCTGCTGACGATGAAATTCAATTAGACTTGAGCTACCACTGATTGTTTAGATTTCTTTTGTGTTTATCTTTTAATTAAGCCATCCTCATCTGCTTTTTTTTTCTTTTTTTTTTTCTTTTTAAATCTTCCTTCAGAAGACTGGAACTACAACTTTTGTATGGAGAAAGAGGTTAATCCCTTTTCAGGCTGGTCACAGTACAGCTAGAAAACTAAAGGTTATGGTGTGAGGGCAGCGGGCATGATAGAGTCTAACCACGGCCTAGCAGATCTGGAAGAAGAGGCTGGGATTTGTCTCCCTGGTCAACATCACCCCATGCACAAGCAAAATACAAGATTATTTTGTTTCTAGCAAATACTTACATCAAGTAAGAGAGAATAACTGCATAACAGTAAGATTTCCTGGGCTGGTGCCATGTCTTGCAACGGATCTTATAAGAATTGAGAATATCTGGCTTCCCATATGAGGAAGAACTCATTTTCATAGCTCTTTCAGCATGAGTACATATTTAACTTTATTAAAGCAGCATTTCTAAGGTAGCTGAGCTAAGCACACACAAAAAATAGGAGATGCCACCATACACAATGTTCTGTTGTTTACATAAGGACAACAGCTTTTATATTGGAGAGCGATAAATTGCCTGGGATTCTATTAAGTCTTGGAACATTCTGCTAATGCAGGCCTGTGCTTACACAATTCCCAGCATAACATCAAAGGGCCTCTGCCTGTAGCTTTATTCAGTGAGTAGGTGTTAGAGGGTTTTTATTTTTGCAACATGCATCACTCTCTGGTTCTGCCCAAGATAATGGATGTTTTCTTATTGATATTAATAGCAGCTGAACCAGCCTTATCATCTCTGCTGGAGCCATTCCTGGCACCCAATTACAATGGAAGGTTTTTGTCAGGCATAAATCGGAACTCGGTGGTTGCCAAATAGCATCTTACATACTTTGTGACTGTTTATATGAAACTAGTTGTTCTGTAAGTAGTTTGTGGATTAGGAGGGTCAGAAGAAATTTATGACATCTGTAAAGTATTGGGCCAGTTTGGAATATTTGGGACTGAAAATGGATTTGTCACATATGACAGCTTGAATTCATCTGCAGACTTCAGTCAGTCCTCAAAGACTCCGGGTGAAAACCAGGAGGACTGCAACTCCCCAGGGATGCAGGTGCTTGTGTAGGATGGGCAGAGACTCTGAATGTTTATTCTGCACAAACCACGTGGAGGAGGCCAAAGCCAAACTCTTTGCAGAGACGAGGGAAAAAACATTCTCAGTCACGGAGGGCTCCCGGTGGCCAGCAAGACATTGCAACTAGAAAATGACGCCAAGGAGGGAGACAGGGGCTGCCACTGAGAAATGATACCATTTCCAGTTGTTCAGCTCACTATGAGTCCTTGATTATATGATCTCTTAATGCTTGTTTCCCTTCAGGATCAAATTGTGTTGAATGCACAGGATGGAAGTACCTGGTGAAAAACAGGCCTTAGATGGCACATCATTTTTGGTTTTGGTCTTTATTATTTCTTGTGAACTTTCTGGCCTTCTGCCTGCTCTAAAGTATTCCTATCCCACTGGGCTCTCTACAGTGTTCTCCCTGAGGATATCTGAGCCCCACACACTTACGTCTCAGCTGAGGGAGTGTGCAGCCCGTAGTACAGACAGAAACTGGGGCACCGGCTGACAAAAGTCTAGCAGCATTCCTGAGCTCTGCCTGCCACGATCAGAGACTCTGAGGTTCTTATGTTTGTAAGCACGCAGTGCCAAATACAGCGCAGCCGAGTGTCACCATCTGGCCAAGCACACTTGTGACTGGAGGCACAAGTGAGAGTTGTGTTAGTGAAACCCACAGTGTCACTAATGCTAAGTATCCCTTAGGATACTGGTGGCACCAGTAGGGGCTGAACCTGTCCCTCATCCTGTCTCAGACCAAATCTTAGTCCCCAGCTCTTTACCAGGCAGCCCCATTGCTACCCATCCATCCTTGCTCCATGAACCGACGGGAGGACCCTCCAGACTTTCCTCCCTAACCCTCCAGCACAGTCTCCTCATCCATTCAGCCTCGATCTGGTGCTCATGCAGTTACTCTTCCTATTTTTCCTCTCTTCTTCCTGGGCAGTCTCTAGATATAACCCTCTCTCCCAACTCACCTCCTCTGGGGAATTTCATCCCCCTGTTAATCTCGAGGAAGTTTCTGTGCTCTCCCGACCCCACAATCAACGCAGCAAGGCAAACAGAAATGAGGAAAAACAGGCTCCTGTGGCTATCTTGATATCCTAGGCAATGGATTGTCTGCAGCAAACCAAGAATGGTGCTTGTAGGGGGAGTCATGCTTAGCCATCAGAGCATCAATTCCCTGGGGAATTCCATTGCTATAGTCTGAAGAACAGAGAATAAATCTGTGCAAACTGATGCTCTTCAAAGTCTTATTATCTTGGCCAGACAACAGTAGTTGGCAACAGTGACAGCAAAGAGCATGACTAAAAGAAAAGGTGGTGTCCATGTCAAATTTCCAGTTCCTATTCCAAAACCTGTTCTCTTTTACAAAGGTATCAGATTTTGCTGCCATGAGCAAAGCAATACATTTTTCCCAGCTTCCTTTTCAGAGATGACTGAACTTTCTAGATTTGCAAAATTGGCCTGAGGCACACAAATAACACAGGAAAATGTAATCTTGAAAATTAACAGTCACTGAAATTAAAAGTGCCTCAGAGCAGGGGAATTGAACTGAGGAGTGCCAGATATCCTGCCTGGTTAAATGCCATCAGTAAAGAATCACTCAAGCACCTGCGATGCAGACTGCTCTTTGAGACTTGTTAGTGGGGACTTTTCCCTGATTCTAAATAGGGAAGAGTCTGGGAATCACATGCTTTCTAGAACCTCTGCACCATGCTCCTGTATAGGGCTCCTTTACTCCTCCAGGCAAACAGGGCAACTGCCTGTGAGCAACTCCCTACACCAGGAATCATTTCATGGCATTAAGGAAGTGCTTTGCACTGCCTGGGAGCATGGTGGAAAAGACAGTGCTCCTATTCCTGTCTGGGTAACCCCAATAACTTCATAAAGGATGACCCTAAATTCAGGATAGCAAAAAGAGATCTGGAAGGGAAGAAAGCAAGAGCAGCAGGAGTATTTTTTCTATTAATGCATTTGGGAGACAAAAGAAAGAAAAGGGGGAATAGCAAGGCTTCAGAAGGCCTGGAGTGGAAAATTAGTGAGAAGCAAGTTGATATTGCTGAGAGCCCCTAAATGATTTCTTAGCTTTGACAGACACAAACAAAGAAAAAGGTACCATCACACAGTCAGGAACGTGTTACCTGGAGGAAGAAGAGAAAAGTGTTAAATTGGCTTTTCCTGTTGTCGAGAAGCAGACGAAATGGCTCTTTCTGCTATTAGAAGCATTCAAAGCCATTAAAAGCTGACAAGGCCTGGGGTCTGAAAGGCTGTAAATAGCAACATGTATCGAAAATTCTGAAGGATTCATTGAATTGCTTCCCTGTAAACTTGACATCAGCTGTGTGACAAAGTGGAGGAATGATGTGGCAAGAAATGTGGTTAGTGGAGAGCTCTGAAATGCAGAAGGGGCAGCTACTATGAATTCCTGGCATTAGGAAGTTACTGGTGGTAACTGGTCAAAACTTCTTAATTCTTAACAGGCTGTGGATCATTCAGGTGGCCAACATGTACCACTTGATGTGTTGGTCCCAAGGTAAGGGTCAAGTTTGGCCCAGTTCCAAATCAAGCTCTCCTATGAGGGGATATTCACCCCCTGACATGCTTATGAGAACACGTGTCTGAGTATTGAATTCCTTGCTGCTCTGAGACAAGTTTTCTTTTCTTTTTTTGAGATAATAAAAAAAGCTTTTTGTGTTTCTTTTTAAAGCACTTAATCTGAAATTGCCTTGTGGTTTTGACACCAGGTTCATTTTTGACCACATAAATGAAACAACTGCGAAGGCTTTTCAGAGACTTCCGACTTTGAGAAGCTGGAATGAAAGGCATTTTGCCTTCCCACCCTTTTCATACTGCTGGGTTTCAGGAGGGCAGGGGTGAGTTTTTATTGCTAGTCACCTGAAAGCATTGTTAGACTGTGTAGGTATTGTTGGACAGACACTGTAAATGATGGATTTGGGCAAAATCAAGAAAGTGCAAAACATCTTGAAGTAGGTTAAAAACTGGCCCAGGCATAGGGCACGTTTGCATTAAGGCAATCAAAGAAGTGCAGCTAGAAATCTTCTTGAAAGTGACAGACTTTTCCAGGCTGGATCAAAGATCATCTGAATTATTCCACTGACAGAATTATTCAATCTGGGTCCTTATTTACATTCAGTCTTTTGGGGTGATTCTCCTACAGATGAGTAGACTTTGGTTCATCTGATCCCTGAGCTAGCAGCGGCAACATTTTCTGGTTCTGAAGCAAAAATACACCAAAAAAGGGAAGGGGGAGGGGATATAACAAATAAGAGAAGGTACTTATGCGTGTAGTCCAGGCTAAGAGGAGAAATAAGGTAATAGAGGAAGGATACTTTGCAGTTGCCAGCAAAGGTTAAGTCAGATCATAGAGTGGGAAAAGGACAGACAGCTTGGTCGACAAGTATGCAGAACCAGATATTTAACTGCTTTAAATCACAACTTTTTTTTTTTGGCCTAAGGTTTTTACTGTTTGTCTGTGTGGATATACAAAGCAGACCGCATCCCCTCTGCACACTGTCTCTCTGAGGTCAGAACAGGTGTAACCCTGGTTAAAAGAAATAAGAAACCCTCAAACGCAAATAGCCCCCTTCAAATTCCAACTCTCTTTTCTCACTGCCACCACAAAACAGCAACAATACAGTACTGTGATACCGTTAAAAACTGAAATCTTGGAACTCCAGCTAAAGGTAAACATACCACCACCCCTTCACTATTAGGTATTGATCAAAAATGATGTGCAGCAAGTTTTCCACATAAATTTTTGTAAATAAGAGTAGTCAGGTAATCTTACAGTCCAGTGTTTAGATGGAACCATTTTTAAGTGCAGCTTTCTCCTCCCAAACCAGTACTCTCTTCTCCTTCAGCAGCACACACTGTTCCCTCTGCTACATACATAATATGCTAGCAGAGCTGGCCCCAGCCCCACTGACTTGCTATGCTCTCCATCCCCTTCTCCCCAATGCATATTTACTATCCCCTTTGGACTTTGTCCCAGTCTACACCCTCTTGATTGGAGCTAATTTACCATGGTTCTCGGACCTTGGTCATCCATCTAATTGTTTTTAATCCGAGAATTTTGCCCTCAATATCTATGTCTCAGAGGGATTTACAAGGAAAGATTAAGGACACTAGATAGCTAAGTGAATTACAGAACAAATCAGAGCAGTTTGAGGGCTCTGAGGTGTCTACAGTGTGCAAACATCATCAGCAGGATTGTGTCTTCCTTCTACTCAAAGAGGACCAATTCCCCTGAAATTGGTGGCCTGGGTCACGCAGAACAGTTAGTACGAAAATAAAAACCAGGGTCATAAGGAGAGAGGAAGAATTGTTCAGGTTATAAGGGGTTTTGTGGAGGATTAAAGGACGAAGCTCTCATACGGAAAATGTATGCTGAATGTCATGGAGAGCAGTGAGATTATGGAGAGGTCACCCCAGAGTGGGGCTGTAAGCTCTGTCATTTCAGTCATTTAGAAACAGGTAAGGCAAAACCTTTCAGCATCTACACTAAATAATGGTCCTTCATTTTCGTCAGGGAGTAGGGTGGCACTGATTTCTGAGATGCTATTAGACTAATGTAACCTGATCCACAGGACTTCAGCAAAAGCCTTTCAGGATGTCCAGTGATAGGGAGTGTGCAGCTCCACGCTGTCATTCCTTGTTGTCGTTGCCTTGGAGAAGTTATTCAGATCTGCTAAAGGAACAAAATGTTATTGTTACCAGATTTGAGCCCGAGCTCTCTGCCAGACCCTTTGGATGGAGATTATAGGCCTGCTATTTTTTTTTTTTTTTTTTGAGAAGTGGGATGAGGCTGCTGAGATGAATTAAAGATATTTCTAACTGGGATAAATGTAGCACAACTGTACAGTGATTAGATGGACCAGTTCATTCCGAGGCAGCATAGACAGAGCAAAACACCAGAGATGAAAAATCTGACTCCTTTTTCCAGCCACCTGCTCAGAGAGGTGAATCACTCACACTCTCTTCCCCCCAGCATCTCCCTGTTCAAAAGATGGACAAAAAAAGCCTGCTTTGTAAAAGGGTTTCCAGAAGTTCAGAGGAAAACAGCTATGTAAATGTTAATTATAGTTTGATGATTATAGTTCAATGATTATTCCTGAGACTACCTCAGACCATTAATCTGAAGTTAGACTGAAACCGCGACTGCATTTTTATGGGCAGATCTTGTTAAATAGTGGTCAAATGACTCATTTCTCTGATGACCTTTTGCCAGGCAGGTTTCAGATATTATTCCCATAGAAATATTATAAGTCTTAATATGGAGTTTAGGAGTCCCCAAAATCTGTGTGTGCCGAACCTGGCATTTTCTGAAAACAGAGCACAGAACAGTGCACAAATTAGATCCTAGAGATTAACACAGGCATCAAACAAGCGACTTTTTTTCCGTCTTTCTTTGATCATAGGTATGGGATGCAGGAAAAAGGAAAGATGTCAGTATCTGAAAGGCCAGATGAAAATTGGAAGTCCAGGAGGTACTGGGCTTCTACAAAGTGCCAATGCCAGCAACTGTCCCAATAAGTTGTTCTGCTGGCTCCTCAAAATAAATTTACAATATTATGAAAAATAAACTGAAAATATCAAGCCTTAGGCTTGGCTGGATGTATATGCTTGGAGAAGCCACATGTATTCTGAAACCTGGACCTGCAGCTTGGTGGTGAATTCTAAAACTTCATAAACAAAAAACAAGAAAAATGTTCTAAATCAAAACAAACTGTCTAACTCTTCACACTACTTGTGGAAAAAAAGGGAATTCTAAGGTATATAAAGGAAAAACAAACAAACATTATTTGTATTTTGATTTTTCAGAATGAAAATGATCAGGTGTGTTCACCAGCTCTGCTTCTCATTGCTCTGCCTCAAAAGAGGGCTTCTAGGTAATCTCATGAATATTCCCCCAGCATGAGGCAGTGCTTCCAGATTCCAGCACTACTAATCATCTTTCACATCTTTCATCAGGATTTTGTCTCATTTGCTTTAGCTGATTGCAGAGCCACAGCTGTACTGAAGATATCTGTTGCACTGAGACAATTCACAACCTAGAAACTGCACTAATGTGTGGACTTCACCTAAACTGTAAACTTAAGCGTGAATACGTTTCTCTTCATAAAGTGTGCTCAGGGTGCTTGCTGTAAAGGTGCACAAGCTGAATACCATAACTAATTCCTCTTCTTTTTAATCAGTTAGGTCCTTAAACTCCTTCATTAGCCCTGTATCCGCAAGACCATCTTTCAGATGTTAGGCACGATCCTGGGGATGAAGAGGGCATAGAGTAAAGATTCTATCAGAAAGTGGCAAAAGGTAAGATCTCTAGGAGGTAGGACACAGTATATTAGATTTCTGCTGAATTGTTTCAGTTTGGAGAAATGAAACCTCTCTAGGGTAGGGTTTTGACTTTCCTACCCTCACTAGCTTTTAGATCCCTTAAGCCTGAGGATCACCACAGAGCCAGCAAACAAGAATGCTGTTGATTCACTGTGGTCTACTAGGTAACCAACAGGAGAAGGCTGAAGTGCTGGCAGTTGGAGACCAGCTAGAGGAATTTCTTAAGCAAGCAGCCTATTCAGAATCATTAACTCATCCACCCTCCTGTGTGCACAGCACAGCTTCTCCAGCAAGCCTTTGGGTCGTGATTGACTTCGCTTTCAGACTGTGTTGCTAATGGCTGCCCTTGCAAGTGATGTGTCTAGGAGGAAGACCACATTTTAATGGTTTTGCTCAGTAGCTTTCCCTGTCAGGGAGCAATAGGTACTGTGGTCACAAGGCTGAAGAAGGTATAATCTTTTAAATAATGCTTTCCAATTATGCTCTCTGTGAAAGCCGGTGGAAGCAGAATTGAACCCTGAATAAGCAGGAGAAGCAGCTACATGTTAGATGGAGATGAATATTATGTAAATGACAAGACTTACAGACATTTGGTATGTGGGCCGGCCAATTTCATTATTGATCTACAATTAAGCCAAATGGTAAGGTCATACCCTTCTATTAGGTCTAGTAGATTAAATTCTTAGTTAGATGGTCTCTTTTTGTTATTGTTTCTGATGGACTTTTTAGAACTTTCTTAATTCAGGTCAAAAAATGAGAGGCTTCCTCATAAGCATTTTAATTAACAGCTGAAGAATTCTCTTGCCCCTAGAGACTGACAGTATCAAATCTAAAGCTCATCACTACTCGTCTTCTCAGACTGTCATATTTAAACTTGTGTTTAAAAATTGTGTTTATGTCCCTTTATTCAACTCAGAAACACAGCCAACAAATCAAACTCAACCCCCTCCCTCCCTAGCTCCTAAGAAAAAGAGAAGTACCTTAAAAGTTTGATTTTTGACCTAAACATGTTCTTTGTCCCCCCCAGCAAATGAGGACCAGAATGCACAAGGAAAGCAACCTAAATCTGCTGAGGTAAGCCCTTTGGTCTGGACCGCAGGGCTGTGCACACCTCAGCACAAGTGTTTTCTCTGCTGCAAGCCATCTGTGTAATAGGACCACCCAGTGTTGTCTCAGGAGCAAGTAAAACTCCAGTCTTTTTGCAGGCTTGCTCGATGCACTTTTTCGCCAGGCAGAGTCTCTCAGGAAAGCTGTTTGGTTTCTTCAGGGCATGTTGTTCCTCATATCTGAGGGGAGCTTCTTCCACATCCGCACTGGTTCACATTCACATTTTCTAGGCTTTTTGTAGTGACGTTTCTGTGCCAAGCTGACTTCACACCATAGGCCATTCATCATCCCACCGGCTTTCTTCGAGGAGACAGCTCACCCCAAATACGATCATGGATGATAAAAAGGAATGCCTTTGAAATTCCCCAAACACTGCCACATTTTCCTCTATGTGGAGCTAGCACAGACAGTGCTCTGTTCCAGCCTGTGAGACAGCAAGGTGCTGTAAGGAGGATGGTAGTTGAAGACCAGGTAAGGTTTAGGGAAGGGTAGGAGCTCCAAGTGATGGGGGCCGAAGGAAAGCACGCTGGGCAGCCAGGCTGTTGTCAGATGCCCTTGTAGTGGTGAGTAGTATCCCACAGCAGGGACGGCAGCAGTGAGTTTTCTGGGCACCAAGCTAGGAACCTTTCAAATATAAAAATGAAGTCTCAGGTAAATTGATACAGACTTTGAGTCAGGTACAATTTACAGGCAGCCTTCTTCATTTCCCCAGTGCTCAGTACTTAAGAAGAAATGTTTAAAAGAATGGATTCCCTAAAACCTAGTGATGTACTGTCACTCAGGGAGAAGAGGCAAAACACTCTTGTTTCTAACTGTGAAAAAATCTCCAGGCGGGGAAAGGGCATGTGTGCCAGCCTAGATAATACTAACCATCCTGGACTTAGCAAGGACTTGGTCAAGGTCAAAAAGCTCTAATCAGCTTAACAAGCCTAGACATAGCAAAGAGCTACTGACTGTCAAAAGAAATACGATATTTTTCTTGCAAATACCATATTTCTTCTTATTTAGAAAATTTTGATTTTAAATCAAAAATAGTATAATAAATAAAATAAAATTTAAAATGACATAATACTTACTCCTGAAAGGAAATGCATTGTTTAACAACATTTGCTGGGATCTATCTTGTTCATATTGCGATTTTCTTCTGGTTCTGTTCTCTTCGCTGAGATAGTACCACATGAAAAGGCGATCCAGAGAAGAATAGCTTATCCAGGAAACTAGCTTTCTCTTTCTCTCCCTCAGGGGCTACATAACTTCCAATACTTCTTCAGGGGTATATATAGCTTCCAATACTCACTGTGATATCTGCTTTGGGAGCTGGAATGAAATCAACTTCTGCCAGGTGCTGAAGGCCACCAAAGTTGCCAGATTTTTCATTTTTCCTCCACTTTGCTCGTTGGTTCTGGAACCAGATCTGGATACAAGGAACAAGAGGTGAGAAAGAACAGGACCAAAATGCAATGAACAAGAGCTATAGAAAGAACTGCTCTTATCCGATTACTTTCCCTACTCTTTTAAGTAATGTGTAGAAAATATTGACTTCTTGGGCAAGCTCAGCAAAGTTAGAGATTGAACCTGGGTTTTGACACAGCACCTGTTTCACTCTCACTCTATATAGTGTATAGGAACTCTGGGCAGTCACTTTTTTTCATGGCTCACAGAAAACCTAGAATCTACCTGGTCAATGTAGATACCTTGCAGTGCTTTCCTGAGAAATCAGATCCTTCACAGTTTACCCATGACAGCAGTCAAGGTATTTGGCATTCAAGGTATTTGGCATTCTACTTTTTCTAAGAAGTGCACTTACTATATGTCAGGGCCCTTCCACGTGGTAGGCAAACAGTTTGGGAAAAGGTCCACCTAGAAGTTCTGCTGAGCTATGATAAAAGTGTCACCAGTGGAGCTGTAGAAACAGCATTGTTTCTATATTTAGCTGGTAGCATTTTGAAAATCGTGTTAAGTGACCTAAGCAAAGAACCCAAGGAAATACAACATTCTAAATCACTCAGCACTATGGATATGGCACCTGCCATCTCCTTTGCACTAGACAACAGACAACTAATTTTCTCAAAGGAGATTCTTTCATCTGTCAGCTGGTATGATCTTTCTGGCTTCTGGTTGAGCCATGAAAGTATTTATTGTACATCCACAACAGTGCATCTTACTGCATTTCTGTGAAAAGTTGCATTCCCCTTCCATTGTAGGCAGATCATTGCTATTTGAATGCAAGCATTCCCTTTCCAGGCAAGCAGTTCAAGTGAACAAAAGGTGTTAATGACCAAAACCAGATACCATTGAATATATGTGTGTGTATATATATAAATATATTTATGTTTGTGGGTGTATGTATGTGTGTTTTTTAAATCCAGTAATGAACAGCTCAATTATTTTTGCATCTCTTGCCCAAGAAGTAATGGGAATGTCAGGAGACCTCTGCTATATTGCTGATAGTATTAGTTTCTGAGGTTACTGAAAGGTCAGCCTTGTTTATCTGGGTTTGCACGTGTTTGAGAACTGCTTAGGCTGTATCAACTGCTCCATTCCCTTTCTACTAGGAAAGCGTTATATGGTGAAACAGCACCATGAAATGACTTCACTCTAACACTGATAAAGTGACTGAGGGCAGAGAGGAGACTAAAGCCAAAATTCACTCTTTGAAGTGTTCCTTCCAAAGTCTGCACATGGGCTAAAGTTCTCACTTCAAGTATTTTTTTAATAAAGTGACAGCTCTGTTCACAGCTGGCACTTTTTTGGCGGGGGGGCCAACCTGCCCTCAACAACACTTAGCCTAAAATGTTTTTTTTCAGTGTCCATCCTGAATCTCCCTTCCTAGGATTTTAATCTGTTCCTTCGTGCTCGATCCATTACAGATATGAAGCTACCAATATCCTTTGCTTTCTGCACTCTATTAACCTTCAATTTTCCAGTGTTCCTGTGTGATGGCACTTACACAGAATACAATATGCCAGTTGTGTCTGTGTAAGTCACACCAGTGCTCAAACAAGGACCGAGTCCCTACTGCCTGGGATTCAGTAAGGGACTGTGTTTGCCCTTTCTGTGTCAGCACTGGACAGGAAGAGGGTGAGGGAGGGAGCTCAGAAGCCTGTATGAAGAATCAACAACTGGAAAAAGGAGTGCAAGGAGTGTGTGTGAGTGCCCCATTTCAGAAGAATGGCCTCCCTCTGTTAATCTGTAAGATTATCTCTTTGTTGTACTTTTTGCAGACACATGACCAGCGATCCAGAGCAGCCTGTATCCAAGACCCAACCTTCTCATTATTTACCACCCCTATAAACTTCTTACCATTTACTAACTCCATCATTAAAGATTTCACTAACTGTGTAGTTCACATTCACCCTTGTGTCAATAGACGTCACCTTGAGGATCTCAGGGAGATCCTCCATGAGGATCTCAATATCCTCATCTGTTCTGGGATACCTATTAGGTACCCAGATTTTTGTGTACTGGAATATGCCCTTGACTTGGTCTGTGACCTCAGTCCAAGTGAGGACTTGGGGTTCAGCACTAAGTCAAGGTCCTCACAGAGACATGCCATCAATGCTATTTCCTTTATCAACACGATGTATTATCTCATCCAAAAACGATGAGTTTGACAAGATCTGTTTTCTATAAACCAGTGTTGATAAGAATTATTCTGCTTTATTTTTTCATTAACAGAAACTTAAATCAGCTTTATCATTGTTTTTGCCAAAAATCAGTGTTTGGCTGACAAGCCAAACATTATCTATTGTCCTATTTACTCTGTCAAATACTAACACAATATTAGCTCTCTTCCAGGCCCGTAGAATTTCTCTTATGTTCCAGGACTGATTAAATATCAACACTGATGACCCAAAGTGCTTCTCAGGCAGCTTTTTAAAAGCTACTAAAGGCAAGTCAGATATAGATGACTTGATTTTAAAATATCTGCAGGAACTACTGTTTAACAGTGCCTCGAAGGAAAGTGTTTCATCATCCTCACATGATGCTATTAATTTCATCTGACATATTTCCAAGTATATATAAAAAAAAATGATTGACCATCTCTACCATTTCTTCATTATCCTCGATATTGTTTCTGTAGAGTAATAGATCAACAAAATTGTTCAAATTCTTTTGTTCTTATGATAATCTTTGTCTTTCATGTGATTTGGCTTTCAGTAGAGGACACTGACCCAGTTTGCACTTTATATCGTTGGAAATATATATTTTTGGAAATGCATTGTGGGTGAACTGATATCACTAATGGGCACACTACAGTTCTGCTGTTCCAATTCCCCCGTCACCTAAGAATGAAGCAATAGCTTAATGGCATAATGGTTACTTTATAATAGTCCCATGTATGCCACAGTCAATAAACTGCTCTGTGTTGAACTTTGAATGTTAGAGTAGGATTTGTATATAGAAATATACTGCTAACTCTAGCATTTTGGTGAGTAAAGAAACAGTATGTTGCAGCAATCATCAGGACAGTGACTGGCAAACAACATTAATTTCCAAACCACAGCGATACGTGAATTTTAATGTAGCAGATTGAGTATGCAGTAAGTGTATGGCTTAGATTTTGAGCTCTGTCAAAAAGACTGCATTACAGTTTGTGGGCGGGACTGGGCTAGCTTTCATTGACTGAAATTGCAGTCAAAATGCAGAGCAACATAAGAGCATTTGCACTTGTGCAATTATTTTCACTTCCTATACTAGATGTACATTAGTCTATAAAAGATTGATAAATGACTACAGAGTCCAACAGGTTCACCATAGCCATCTGTAATTCCTATTTGTTATGCACTTAATATGCTTAGAACTTCTGTTAACCCTTTGTTTTATTAATTCTACTTGCGTGACAAGTTTTTCCCGATGCGTAAACTGATACTGGTCTTCTCCGTTAGGTTTCACAGAAATCACATATTATGTTAAATGTGTCACCCACACATAAAGTATTAATAATGTATCCTGAACGAAGAGCTGATGTGGTGGAACTTAGCCTCTTGAACCCAAAATATACCTGCACTCTGGCTTCTGGGAGATTGATCTTTGCTGCCAGCTGATTGCGGATATGGATATCAGGGTAGTGAGTAACTTGGAAAATCTTCTCCAGTTCTTGGAGTTGCTCAGCTGTGAATGTTGTCCGGATTCTTCGTTTCCCTTTCCTCTCATCTGTGCAAACAAGAAAAAGTAATTGCAGTTTATAGAGAAAGAGTGTATTCAGACAGGGCCACAAGAAGTTTCGGGGATCCAAATTCTATAAATTGCTATGCAATAGGGATGGCATCACCAACACCTTCTAGAGATGTGCTTATCCTAGGTCACCATCTCCTGACCCAGCAATGAATGTGGACCCCATCAGTCAGGGGCTGAAAGGTGTCTAATTCCAGCGCTAATTTCATTGATTCCTTTTGTGCCAATTGCTACACAGCTAATGTGCTTTAACAACTCTGACCCTGTGATGAGTTTGCTTTCAAAATTAATTAGTGTTAGATAGACCTTTGACCCCTTTTTGCTCATGTCTGTCACATGTGAACAACAGTTTTTTCCAATTCATATTCCTTTACAAAGCATTTACGAACAAACCCTTCATTGGAAAGGGAACTAACTCATTCCATTTTGCCTTGGTGCTATTCTCAGGCCCACGATTAATCACCATTATTCTTTTAGCTCATAAGTTTTACTTTTCTAGCCCATTTCCTGTCATACTGGTCATACTAAGCTTTCCTCAAGCTCTGAAGTATAACACACTCAGAAGAGTAGTTTGAATATCCAAGTTCACCTGCAGTCTGTTAGTAAATAAAATGAGATATCAATATTTTTCTTAAATTTGGGATTTTTTTTCCATAATCAGAAGACCATGCCTCTCTTTGGGCAGAGGGAGGAACTTTGAGTAAAGGTATTCACTTTTGCCCTTAACTGTCACGCACAGTACCATCAACATCACTGTCATTCTGCCATGTGAGGAACTCCATTACTACTTTCCCCTGTATTCTTGTGACAAGAAACCTTCAGCTGTTTTTTTGTCTTCTAACCTCCTTCAGCAACTTTGCTCCCACCTCTCCACTCTGACCAAACCAGTCAGTCTAATCCTGCTCTATAGCAACTGACTCCCAAGGTCCATGGTACACAAGTTCAGAGCAGTTGATGAACTCCAATGTGAGTGGATATTTGCTTGGCCCAATTCTGAGCTTATGACTAGATTTTGTTCTTTTGTTCCTCCACTGAGTTTGACAACTATGCTCTTTCTGTATGCCAGCAAGATCAAAAATACTCAAAGAATGTGAACATGCAGAGACAAGCAATCCACTCCAAACTGACTACTTGGCTTCTGCTATCTTTACCTATTATTTCAGCAGTGTTTAGTGATAGCCAACAGTTTTATTGCAATTGGTAAGCACTGTGATAGTTACTTTAAAAATGTTACCTCAAAAAGAAAAGACATGGTGGTCTCCTGGTTTTGTGGTGTGGGGACTCCTGCACTTTTGCGGTGTGGGGACAAGTTTGACCTTAGAAGCTGCAAAGCAAAGACCTTAAAACCCACAGAACAGTGTATGAATACCTTCAGGTGGTGAGAATAGCTCAGGGAGTTCTTAGGCTGCTCAACTCCCTCATTTACTGCAGTTTGACCGCTCTAATAGGCTTTCCACTCAGTATTCCTGCATCATTTTGAAATGCTTTTCTACACCACGTTATTTCATTTAGATCTTGAACTGTGTGTGCTACTTTGTATAAATTAGAATCAGATCTGGGTTGGTCTCTGACATGATGCTGAAGGGCTAATGTTTTGTAGGGAGGAGGAGAGGAAGAAGCAGAAGTGAGTTTTAAGATGGCTGTTCTGCAGAATGTGGAGTTCAGCCCTATTCCAAAGCCTGGCTTTCTGGTGCATGAACAGAAAAATTTCCAGATGTTCAATCATCAGTGTAAAAAAGCCATCGCATAAGTTTGTGGGCCATGGGTTTTTTTTTATTACTCAGCTTGCAAACTGCAACCCGATAGGAGCATAGAAATTCTAATCTCACCATGGACTACGACGAGCTTGCTACTCAATGACCTGAGGTAATTGGCAATGACACTATGTTGCTGGAGAAAATGACCTTTTTCAGTAATTGCTTTTGGTTTTCCATGGTCTGATGAGAACTACCATTTCATACCTTGTAACTAGATGCATATACTTTATAATGGGAACAGTTACTCAGAGAAGGTTAGCTTAGTCCCTTCAAAGAGATTTTGCTTTTTCTTTTTAATTTTGTACAGCCATTAGCATAAACTCTTCTTTTGGAGGGCTAAAGCAGAGAAAAAGATAACTAAACTTCCTGGCCAATATAAATTGGACTCATAGCCAACAAGGAATGACATCTTTCATTGTGTAACGGAAACCTCATTGTGACCATGCTGACACATAAAACAAGGAATAAATAAATCTCCCCATCCACTTGTCGGAAGATGCCTAGGACACAATATTTGGGGATCAGTAAGTAAATATATTCCACTGTGAGTATTTCATCTTTTCTAAACCCTTCAGGCACTTTCAAATGTAAGCCGGTTACATAAGAATAAGTGAGGGCTGTCATTTATCATAAACATTGTCAATATTCCCATATCTCAGGAACAGCTTAATAAAGCTCTTGTGCAACACAGTTAAATATTATTGGACTTTTCACCAGCCTATCAAAGTATCACTCATTAGACTGCATCCCTGGCTTCAGCCCCCAGGAAAAAATGCAATTTAAAATGAATCTGGATGACACTCTTGGGACGGTGATCTGAAATGGGCCATGTTTTTATGTATATGTGCTGAGGATAGCAATGGGAGTCTGTCTCTTAGAAGCTCTGATTACAAAGTTGCATGAGCTTGAACCTTCCCAGAAGACTGATATAAGGAAAGGGGAATTTATTCCCATATGGAATAAGACAAAAATAGTGACTGTCAATGCAGAGAATATGAATCTCAGGATACTAAGTCCACTGTGGATATGACAGTGTTGACTTTGTTATGATGTTCTCTGCAAGGGTTTTGCCTCACATGTCTTTGCGGTAGCTGGCCTTCATATCCTTCTGGGAGATACTGCAGACAGGTAAGATGATTGAGTGCTGAGGTGATATTTTGTCAAGTACATTATGTTCTTTCATGCAGTAATGAATCCCTCTGCTATATGTGTATCACTACAAATACGGTATTTGTATTTCTTTAGTACAGAGCAATTCAAACAGAGTATCCAGACAACAAATGTATTTTGCCCTGACCATGACATCATCTTAGACATCTGAGCTCTCCCTGAGATGTCTTACATGTCTTCCTGAACACTGATCAGAGCTCCTGAATCTTGCCAGAATGGGAAAATTGCGCTCTAAATTTGTGAGAAGCTGCAATCTACATGCAACATTACCAATGTGGAGGAAGTGATCCAAGAAGTCTGTAGCTCAAACTGTGATGACTTTTATTCTCTTTTCCCAACAGTACCAAGAATCAGAAAGCCTTCAGGAGGAAAAGAGCAACTCTTTCCCCCAGAAAAAAAAAATCTGAACTAGTAAAATAATCAATTTTTATGTGTGTGGGTTTTTTTTTTTTTAATGTACTTGATAAATTAACTGAATTAAATTATATAAGTATGCAAAAATAGAAGGGAACTATCGACATTTTAAAATCTAAGAAATCATACCAAATGAAAAAGTGTATTTTAGTATTCCATTAGAACACAGCAAACTGGTTTAGTACACTATAAAACTTTCTGCCTCTTATATTGACCAGACCCTATAGAATTAGGATAACTAAATGAGGCTATGATAGGAGTGAAGTGAAGCTGAATAACAGGTGAATCAAGATCCCATTGCAGTCAGAGTACGATATAAACAGGTAGCAATCAATAGTTCTTGCCTGCAAGCACAGGCATGACAGGTATCACCACGACCTCATAATGTGGAATCAAAGCTAAAATAAAGACTTTTAGAACCCAAACCAGAGGATATTACCCAATCTGGAAAGGAATTGCTTAGCCTATTAGAGAATACTAGCTGCTGGGTTTCTGTTCCATAAAGAATATGTCATACACACCTGGGATGGAGACAATATGGTAGATATCTACCCATGGCCATCACCTTAAGAAGTTCAGACTGTTGCCATGACACTGCGTGCATAGTTCATTGGATTAATCAACCTACACAGACTCAAGAAAACAGGTGTAACAAGCAATGCAGTACCATCTCTAGAGAGACACAGGGCGAAACACACCCAGTAGTGAAATTCAAGAGTATATATATCAACCCTAAAAACAAAGAATTCAGAATGAGAAGACTGAGACTGGGCATAGCTAGTAACAGCCGGAAAAGAAACTTTTAGTGGAGATGGGATGTCTTAATGCTGCTAAGGACCTGTCCCTTTCTGCTGAGACATATGGCATTTTAAGTCATGATGGAGATGTATTAAGGAACAGAAATACCTGTTAATGTTTTCTATCATACTGCAGCTGAGAATTGTCCAGGACCAAATAGCAAGGCTTCAAAGACAATAGGCCTTTGAGTTGCTGGTGTCTCATATCACCTTTTTAGTACAAAAATGACCCATATAATAAGGAGATGAGCAAAAATACCCTTTGCATCAGTACATTTTCCACATTTGCCCTTCTTGAAAGTGTGCGTAGAACTGTTTTACAGACCACGTGCTATGTAAGGAAGGGAAGCATCTATGCAGTGCTTAGAATATGTCATGTCTACTGAAACCAGATTTTCAAAGCTAGAACTCATCAATTTGAAAAAATAAAAAAACTGAGGTCAGTGATAGGCCAGTAGAGACTGAGGGACAGCCTTTGATTTCAACTAGAAATAAAATTAATTTGCTAGCAAAATAGACCCTGTGAACTAATCTTTTTTTTTTTTTTTGCCAGTAGGAAAGCTGGAAGAACATATTTTTTGTTATAAGTAATCAGCCATCTATTTTTGTTTAAAAAAAAACACTATGAAGAAATAGAAAAAAAGATCTGGGATTGTATGTTAGCATTTTTCTCTGAAAGAAAAAACCTTTCTCTGTCTGTAGCTTTGATACTCTCCTTTTCCTTGGAACCTTAGCTTTGAGAACCCACAGCAAACAATAGCATTCAAAATTACAGTCTAATAAAGAATGTGTGTGGAACATAACACTAGAAAGCGTCGAAAGTGTAACACTGGCTTTACAAACATGACTGCAGAGTCTCTAGGGAAATAAGACTCTCTCTGAGTTTCCTGAGCTATTTTCTATGTAAAAAGCTGGGGATATTCAAGTGTGCCTTTATGCTCTGTGAAAGTCATTTGCAGGTTAGCTGACTGCTGAAACCAAGCCCGAAAATACCATACGGCAATATATGTCAGCATTTGCTGATTCTTAGAGATAAGGCTGTCTATACGTTGCCTTACTGTTGACATTGGAAGGACTAGATTTTTCAATCTGATAATGGAGTGTAACTCATTTAAATTCAGTAACAAGCACGTTCGTCCTTTGTGAATCTGACTTTATTATGAGGTCACACTTGGAGCAAGTTGGAACACGTGAACTTCATAGAAATATAGACTCTTCTTGGAGAAGTGCAGTGAAAGAATAAGTTACTACAGGCATAGGTTGTAGTAAGGTAAATTCTGATTAGATATTAGGAAAAATATTTTCACCATGAGGGTAGTCAGATCCTGGAACAAGGATCTGGAAAAGTTGTGAAATCATTGTGCATCACTGGAGTTTAAAGTCTGACTATACAAAGCCCTGACCAACCTGATCTGAGTCACACTTGTTTTGAGGGGCTGTTGGGCCAGATGACCTCCCCAGGTCCCTCTCAACCTACTTTGTTATGTGATTTTTTGTCCCTAAATATCTTCATGAATTGCAGTCATCCAAATGTAGTTTTCCTAAAAAAACACAGTACTTCAGGGCATAACACTACTCCATCTTAAAGGGTCTGATTTTCAATGCACTGTTTTGGGTTAGTGTACAACGACTTGTTTCTACCACCCAGTACTAATGCAACCATAGGATATCAAACATAAGAGCAAGGCAATGCCCGTGACAGCTACTGCTACCTGAATTTTCTGGATAAAAACTGTTTAGCTACCTCAACACTATGCTTTTGCAAGTTTATTCTAGACCATGACTGGTAGTAGGCAAATAGCCTATTTTGCACCCTGTTGTGTCTTGGCTATCCCATGTACCTGAAGCAGCTAGATAAATGCAGTGTCAGGGTGATCTGCTTCTGCAGTGCTGCAATTGCATCTCCCACTTAGTCCATTAGAAGCTTAGAAATGTACCAAGCTTAGCTGGTCTCATTATATGGGTTCATTCACTGAAAAAAAAAAAGAAAAAAAGAGGAGGAAGGCTAAAGATCCCTGCTGACACTTCTTTGCTTTGAAGTATGTAATCTAGGTAGATGAAAACTGGTGGAACAGCTTTATCTTGATTCAATTCTCAGTCATTTCTGTACAAACACCCTCTCCCTGCATGTGATATCTAAATACAAAGATCTGAACTCTTCCGTGACAAGAAGAGAGAAAGCAGTTACGTAAGTACACAATGGCTTTAGCTACTTATCCTCAGGAATTATATAGTCTCTGTGTAACAAATTTGGTTGTATCACTTGTTTCTCAGGAAGAACTTCAGGAGCAATGATAAAGAGACTTACTGTAGTTTGGGTTCTGTTTTTTTTTTTTTCCTTTAAGCCTCTTTAAAAGGAGTTCTTTGCTCTCCTCCTTTTAATTCGACCAATTATAGTGAGTCTTCTAAATAGTTCTTTCCTGTGGTTTTTCCTAACGCTGTATTCTTGTGGTGACCTCCATTTGTGGTGGATAAGCCTCACAACAGAAATGATTGAGGTTCTATGCTAGCGTTATAATAGAATGCTGATGGCATTAGGATGAAATGTGCTTTTCTATGTACACAGATTGTCTGCTAGTTAAAAAGATAGCTCACAGCTTTCAAAAGAGCTTGCGCTGCAATATTTAGTTGAGAGCATGACATTGCACTTTATCTTTATTAAAGTGGTTCCTAACCTCTTGTTAAGAGGGACTGGCATAGCCAGTGAGACAGATCCTAATTGGGTATGTACAGGTGCTCTGGAGTGAGCCTCCTGTTAGCAAAGTGTAGCATTTAGCATCCAGCTGCTGGCTGTTGAGGCATTGCAGTAGTTGATGCAGAGCAGCAGAACTCAAACTTTTAGACTTCCTTCCCTTCAGTCCGAAGCTCCTTGTCAGAAAGTTGCCTTCCACCCAGACAGAGAATATCAGAGCCTAATTGCCTGACAGCCAGGCTGAAAAACAGAAAGGTAGAGACTTCAGGCAAAGAGACAGGAATGCTAAAATATACCAGGCCAGAAACCTGTTTAGACAAGCTGTACAGGGGCTATTTTCTCCTTCAGTGAGAAACCATTACACAGTGACCACCATTTTGGGATGGCATCTACTGAGCCTCAACTGATAAAAATGTAAGGAGCAAGGGAAGAGAAACCAAGCATGAAGACTGAGTAATCAAATCAATTACTTTCAAGGTGGCTAATGGTAACTGATAGCCAGTTTGCTTTTAGCAGAAGAGCAAGTACCTTGTATACTCTACTGTTCACATAATGAACTCTCCAGCTGAGGAAATAGAGCACAGAGAAGTAGATGTGCACGTGTATGGCACACGAGAGCCATGGGGAAAATCCTACCCTTTTTGAGCACTAGCTTCCTTCAAAATCCACCCACATTGGTATCAAATAATGCCAACCTCTTGTAAAACACTGATCCTTCACAAAGCTAAGCAGGGATAAGAATGATTATCTAATCTAAAGGCAGGGAAACTCAAGGGACACAGGAGTAAAAGGGTTTTCTCAAGTCTGTTCAGCTAAGAAATTGTGTATAGAGCAAATATCCACCAGCACATTCACTGCATATGACTTAATGAGACTTGGCTGCTGAGTGGTCTGTGCAGAATTATATGAACTGCTTGTATGCAGCCTGCTCCTTGAATGCATTTGTGCAAAGAGGAAACAAAACCATCTTCCTCTATACAGCCTTCCCAAGGCAGCTTCCAGAGGGAAGATGAACGTTTGGCATATTTCTTTACCCTTTAACCTTAGTTAATTTTCTCTTTTGCAGGTCTGCTTGACTTGCTGGCCACCAGAAGGCAAGGAGGAGACTGGGGGAACTACTTAGTCTACTTTTCAGAGGAATCAGCTGGCAGGAGGTGGCACACTTGAAGTGGTCCATGTGGACAGTTCACTGATTAGGTAAGTGTCACCTTAGCCCTTGGTGATATAACTATCTTTTAGCAAAACAATAATGGCATTTCAAATGCTGCTGTGTGCTTTCCCCACTCAGCTACATCCCAGTCTTGAACCTTACCCTCTGGGAAAGTTTTGCAGTTGACAAACATGTACTCTAAAGGTATATGTTTATTCACAAGCAATGGAAAATGAGAGAGAAATGACCAAACTAATCCAATAATGGTTCCCACAGTGAAAAATAGATTCCCCACTCTCTCTGGTCAACCAGCTCAGTAAGAAACAGCTATTTGTTCACAGAGAAAGTGAAGCTTACTGCAGGTTGAACAGCCAGACTTTTTCCACTTCTGACTGTTCTTTGTGATTACTTGTACCCGCAAACCTCTAGACATCAATCAGGCACACTTGTTTACATCCCTGTCTCAGAGTCTCTGTTCCCTCCAGGAAAACATAATTCCGTCATTATTTTAGTATGTAGTCTCTGCTGTTTCCTATTTCAGCATAAAACACTTGGTAGTACAGTAGATAAAAGACCTGTCCTCAATTTTAAAGAAGAGTAATTAAAAACACCAGATCCTGGGTAGGTAATGAAGTGTTCTTATACTTTTGGGAGAAACCAGAAAGTGCTCCTAAGACCTTTGAACTAAATGTATCAAGATGTGCCATCAACTTCACAAGTGGTCATACTGCACAGATTTGATTAGCAGGAGCAAATTAACCTCTGTCTTATGTGGAATGTTCCCCCTAGATCCAAAATGCCCGGGAAAAAAGGGGCTGCTGGAGGGAAAACACAACCAAAATTTATGTTCTTCATTTGTCTTCAGTTGTCAATAGCTTTACTTACTTCAATGCTTACTCATATTAGTGAGACTTGAATATGAACTTAGTTTAGAAGTTGTGAGTAAAAGATTCAGGTTCCTTGCCTCTCATTTAACATACAGGGTGTGATTATACACAGTCATTCTTGAAAGAGGGAGAAAAACAAAGAACCAGCCTTCAACAATGCCTCCAGTAAAGCCACCAAAACAAGGACAATAGTCTACTGCATTTCTAAATTTATGTAGGAATATTGTACTTTAGAGACACATGGCTGCTAGGACTATTTACACTGACAAGCAGAAGACTGATGAGACAACTAATGGCAATTAAACTATATCTATAGGCATTTATACCCCCCCTTTCCCCTTCCTGTTCATTTAGAATTGCTTCCTTTTGTTCTGTAGGACAATGGGGTGTTTTTGCTCTTTTTCTTGGTCCCAGTGGCATATTCTGGGCAGCTGATGTTTATCTGGGATTGTGATTATACAGTGCCTCATTGTCTCCTGAGTGTTTTATAAGTGCATTAAGATAAGTCAGCATATTGGGAAAAGGCTGTTCTGCAACTGATAAACCATGGCATTTCACAGAGGTAGAAGGATTTGACCATATTGTCCACAAATGAATTTATGGCTTCAAAGAAAACATAAAAGCTAAGCTGAAAATGCCTGCAACTGGCATCAGTACAGAGGGGATGTGATTTATGCTGGAGGTACTCTGGAACAGGGCTTATTTCTGTATTTTCTAGTGTCTTTATGATTATCACCAGAATTTGGTAATATGTTTTAGAGTCAAAAATTTTCTAATCATAAAACTATCAGAGAAATAGAAGGATCCTTAAGTTCACAGTCAGAGGATCTCTGCTAAGGAAATATTTGGGTGATGATTCATTATGACAGAGGACTACAATGAATAGTGGAGGCATGAGCTACAGGAAATAACATTGTCCAGTTGTTCCAATGCCTTAAAATACCCAGTTTCTAGTGGAATTAGGAACCAGCATCATTTATGGAAGCCAAACATACCTTGTGTTTGTATTTTTGCCCAGAGGAGAAATCCCACAATATTAGATACACATCGAAGTCTTAGAGTGATGCTGCTTTCTTGATTCTCCAAGGCACCAGCTGCTCTCTAGATGAAGCAAAGGACTGGAACCATCACCCAGACTTCACAGCCTACAAAATAATTGCAACGCTGGGCACACTCATCCACTGCACTGCCTGGTATAAAAAGTTACACAAGACACAGAAAAATCCCAAAATATAAATCAGACACAAGAAGGGTAGAAAACCCATAAAGGTCTGAGCTAGGCTGGAGTCCAGTACGTGGCAGTATCCAGCAGAATCTGTTGCAGATCAGACAGGCTTGAGGGTCTGTAATTCTCTCAAGCTGTGATTGCCCTGAGCTGGTCATGTCTCACACAGAGCAGAGAGAAGGAATTAAAAGCAGATCAGTATTTAACATAGACATCTACACTTTACTCTGCTGAGGCCTGACTGCCACAAGAGTGTGTCCTGCTTGTATGTGAAGATCCTGGCAGCACTGGTGGTTGCACATGGCAAAGAGGCAGAAGTGAGCTGGCTCAAGCAGTGTTTGTACCCATGGATCCAAGTAAGGTGTTTCTCATTTTGGTCTCCTAAAAACTGTTTCACTATTGGCGCTTCTGAGAGCCAGGCCTTCCGAGAAAATTCTACTGAGCTTTTCATAAAGGTGGAAACAAGTGAAGGCATTCACATTCAGAATGATGGTTCCCAAATTGAAATAGGGGGTTAGCAAAATTAAATGTCATTGTAAGTATAACTCTTGCATCTGAGGACTTTTTCATTTTTTTTTTTTGCTGACAATGCAGCCTCAAATGTCAAAGTGCAGGAGGCATTGCTTCCTGTAAATAGTTTATGATAAGGGCATAATTCTGCTTAGTTTAAATGACACTGCATTTCTAAACCGCTTATTGGCAGAGGCCATCTTGTGGGAAAAGTAATTTTCTATACTTACTTTTCAGAGAATCATGATAGTGTTATGAGCTTTCCCAGAGGTACATTCTTAATCTACACTTAGGACTCGTAGTCAGCATGTTCTTGTGATCTCAGACCACCCGACTGCAAAGGGCATATTGCCAAAACAGCCTCAACGGCCTCTTTCTTTTCCTATTCAAGAAAACACCAAAAACACCAAACAAGCCACAGTTCTCTTCTTTCTCTGAGGATTCTGTAGTGTGCTTGATTTCTTCTGCTCTCTGACAACTCCATAGATAAGTATACTTTGCTGGGGTCCTTCCTCACACATTACGTAAGTGTTTTATATAAATACAGGCAGTCTATGAGAAATGTTTGAAGAACCTCCCAGTTAAGAACTAATGTCCATCATGTCAGAAACTTTGTAGGGAACTGGTAGCATCCATAAATACCCTCAAGGCAGAAAGAGCAGAGAGACTTTCCCAACCCTGAGGCTGGTCTCGCTTCAGAAGATAACTGCTGCAGTCAGCTTCTGTGTGAGAGCAGGGGAGCCCTTGTGGATCCGTTCTCAGCACATGCATTGGGGATCTGGCACCACCTCGGTACCTTGTTAGCGGATACCTAACAGGCCCATAGCTACTGTGTCTAAAGCTTATCTGAAGCTCTGCAGAGTGAACGGAAAGAGAAGTTTATTAGCTATAGGCTCATGCTGTAAGGATTATAGAATGAGATACTTTTCTGGAGATACTGCTACTGGCCATGACTCAGAAAGATGACTCCGGCCTCAGTGGTAGGCAGGAGTAGAAGAGCCACCAGCCCTTCTCCCCTAACTTGAAACAGAGGAAGGCTGCAGGAGTTTAAGAGCTCCAGCTCTTTGCTAAGAATACAGAGGATGTGAACTGAATCTGAAATAACATTGTTTGTGTGCAGCAGGGCAAGTGCCAATCCAGTCCTTTAGGATCCTCTCCCACCTTCAACCAGTTTCTACCAAAAGCTCAGTAGACATAGGAACCAGTATGCTACAAAGTGGCAGATTATTAAACCTTTGCTTGGGTTCAAAATCCAACTGCCAAATGGGAACAGAGGGGTTTTATTTAAAATGTGTTTTAATTAAAAGTTGCCATTGAAAGGATTTGATTAGCTCCACTCACTTTTATGTGGGTAATTACCTGCTTCCCATTTGCCTTGCTGTTACTCAACACTGTGCAAGTCAATGAGGTTGTCTGCTGAGCTGGGACATTGAGGCCCCAGTCACCATCGGAAAGTTACTTCTCTGTGTTTACCCTGTGGCTTCAGGTTTCCTTCAACAGAAAATATGCTTGTGTTTAAACACTTAGAGGAAGTTCTGAATGCCAGATACATATTATGGCAGGGCAATATTATGGCAAAGCAAAAAGGCAGCCGCTGAAGGAGGGCAGAGATGTGGGGAGCAATAGCTAAAACCTACTTTCTACTTTTGTACTCTTCTTAGTGGTATCAGCCCCTCAGCCCTGGCTGTTACTTGAGGATGCTATATGCACTTTTACTCTGCTACCATCAGCTATCTGATGAGAAGAGGTAGGTTAAAAAAACACTTATCCTCCCCTGCATCATGACGGACTTCATCTTGTAATAAGGGAGGAGGTTATGGCAGTTTGCCACAAGACTTACATATACCATAGCAACACCGAGAAAAAGGCTTTTCTTTCAAATCCATTTCACAGGAAGAAATGTTTCCCCTTCTGACTTTAAGAATATGGGCTGAGGAATGTCTGCATGTCTGCAGTCACATGAGCTCATAAAGAACACTTAGTGGTTTTCACTGAAATTGCATTGCTTTTTGTTTCAGAAAGGAGTATCCAAATAACAAACTATGCAAGAAGCATCTTATTGCTGTTGCCAAGAACTTGTTTTATCAAGTGAAGGTTTTGTCCCTTGCTGGTCTCTATTAACCCTTTCTGAACTGTAAGAACTTAGAGCAATTTTTGTCATGTGTTACTAATGAATTACAACTTGTGTTTTAGGAAGTTATCTCATTCAACTACCACTGGTCCTTCTGTGTACGTAGTCTCTGCGTAACATATTGGCAGAACATATTGGTAGTGGCCTTTGCTGTGCCTGAGCCATAGACTCAGGCTGCCGTTTATGACTGCTCACAACTAATTAAACCTAGCAGACCTGCCAACACAGTGAGCTCTGAAAATGAGCTTGACGCATTCTGCACGCCAGACCTATTGCGCATCAACAATTTGCCTGTGCTCAAGCTGATGACCTCTTCATTGCCTGTGCAGTGGGTCCAAGGTGTACAGAACACACAGAGCTGATCGGGCACATTCAGTTGACTGGCTTCCGAAGTTGTGCAATGCCCATTCCTGGTAACTCTGTAGATCAACACGCAAAGCAGGAGGGCAATAGACTGATGTATAGGACAGTCCTTACCACTGAAACTGGTAGAGCTTGACAAGTCTGAGATAGCACTTTTGTTCAAAGGATGGATTTCCATACTTTGGATGGTGAGTTTGAGGGGTCAGCGCTGTGACTCAGCCAGGAGTAGAAATATTTGTCATGTCTGTTGCTAGGTGTTGCCATGTAACAACCTTTAAGGTAACAACTGTGTTTTGTGCACTCTGAGAGAAAGTTAGGTCTCAAGGCACTCACCATGCAGTGGATGGTCTGCTGGGAAATCACATAGCTGGTCTTCCTCATGTTTTCTTTTGCCTTTTAGGTGTTCATGTCCTCTGTCCTCACCCAGAAGGGAAGCTGAGCAATCAGTTAAGCTCCTGCAGTAAGCCGCCCCCACTGTCTTTGCCTTGGCTGTAGGTGTAGTGCGCATGGCTGGGTGAAACACTTTGACCGGAGGTGACTCACTGTCTAACTGACTCCTGCTGCTGGACTCTGCGAAGGACACAGCACGGGAGAGCTTTGGGTAAAGTGGCTAACATTCAAGTGCACCTTCCAGTTTGTAGGAAAAGCAAACAAACAAACAAAAAAATGTGAATGTACCTTAACAATTGAATGTTTGTGACCAAAAATCTAACCTGTGTTTTCCATTCCTACTACCTTAATACTTCCAGAGGTTCTTAGGGAAGATTTTCAATAGAGAACTGTACAAGCAAGAAAACAGGACCTAATGATCATGAAGGCTTCTATGTTAGCATCCAAATGACCGTAAGCTCCAATGCTTTACTATATATGCCATTGGTAGCTGCACTGAAGGCTCATATTTGACTCTAAATTTAGAGATGGGATAACTGGGCCTGTGCTGCCTTAAAGAATAGATCTAGAATATGATCTAGTTTTCCCCCAATCCTTGAATTCTTTGCTGGAAAAGCAAAGTAACAGGCAACACATACACAGTGTAAATGCGCTGGGGAGTTTAGTCTGCATGGTTAATGTGAGCCTGAAGCTAATGTGACAACATAGATTTAGCTGTTATTACCACTGAAGGACATTGAAATCCTAATGCAATAAGGACTGCACTCTTGAGAAGTGACCTGTATCTAGGCTCTGAGGTGTCCAGCACACGCAGCCGTTCCCCTCTCTTCTTTTATATCTAAATAGCAGCAGGTATGACTACGTCAAATTTGAACCTGGTAAATTTGCAAGCCAGGCAAACCCTTCAGCTGTATCTGTCATCTCTTTCCTGCTTTATTTCCTCTCCTGACAGTTTGTACAGGAAAAACTTTTACATATATATGTATACATATATTTATATATATATAATGTATATATAATTTCTGGTGCAGGATTTAGAGTTGGCATTTAACTTTTTAGACTTTTCAGAGGGTTTTTTTTGACTAAATAACAATTTTTATTTCTAATAAGCCTTGAAACAATGATAATCGTAACATCTGCAGGCAAAATGCCCCATTCTGCCTTCAGTTAAATCCCACACAATAGGAATTGCACAGAGGACAAGCTGACATAGAGGAAATATAGTTACAAGAGCTCTGGAAATTAGCCAAAGCCTCATGTCAGTAAGGGATGATTGTTCGAATGTTATCTTTTCAAATTATCACAAATCTTTGGAGAAACTTCCAAACAGAATTGCATGATGCAGAGCCATACTAACTTCAAAAATGTAATACAGGTCCAGTTCCGTGTATGTGGTTTAATAAGAGGTATATTGTGCACACTAGGACTCATTCAATTCATTTTGGGGCAATTCATTTTGAAGTCTGTGGTGAGAAAATAGGTGGACTTTGAAACAATGTTTATGGGGTAAAGGAGAAGGATAGGCCTGGGAGTGGTTACTGATAGAGACCTGAAGTTAAACAACTTGTCCAAGAACTGAGAGGGTATCTATCTGCATCAGGGTACTTCTAAGTTCAGGATTTTTCAGTCTGCTGTCTCTAAATTGAAGAGTTATGACACTCCCATGCTGTGGAGATAAATATGCTACAGAACTGATGATGCTTATATCCTACAGCAATGAAGGACAAAAGGGTTACCTGACCAAGCTGCATTTAGGAGTGTTGATCAAAGCTTGCCATGGACAAAATTGTCATTTTCTATACAATAGAAGTCTTCTTATGTTTCTTCTTCCTTCATGCATTGCCTTCCAATCCCAAAATATTTCTTTGAGATGGTCAGGTACCCCAGTGATGAGTATGACTTATGTATCAACATGAATAGAATGAACAAGAATAATTAGAGACTGAAGAAGAGAAAACAGAGAGGGAACAGCAGACCATCCAAGGCAGAGGGGAAAATAACAATGTCAGTGTGAAGTAATGGAAAGGACTGGGAGGATCTGTTGTTTGAGATCACATAGGCAAAAAAAGAGTATCATTAACCTCAGGGGGAAGCTGAAAAATCAAGGAAGTCAGTTTCTGGAGAATGGGACTAAAGATAGTTAATACTATGTTTAAAGTACACATCTCAGAGGAAGGAGCCCCAGGTTCTACTCCTCCATCTGGTGCTTGCCCTCTTTTCTGAAAAAGCAAGGAGACTGTCTGAAAAGGCAGTTTTTTAGGACAGGCAATATTTTTCAGTATGTATTCATGTGACTCCAACAGAGAGCTCTGAAAGATATCTACGAGTTGGAGTGGGTAAGATCTCCTCCAGGGAATGCAGTTTTATTCTTTTCTTTTAGTAGTGGGAATGGTGATGACATTTCAGCCTCATGCAATACGAAATATTTGTTACTGTCATGCACAGAAGTGACATTGACTCCTGGCTCAAAATGGTCTCTTTGGTTAGACTTTCAATTTCATAAAGGTGGGAAATACAGTCAATATATATCTATATAAATATATCTATCTATACCTGTCAATACTTTCTGTTTGTTTGTTTGTAAAAGGAGGTTATTTCAGAAAGTCTAAATTCCTTTTAAGCCTCTGATTAAGGTCACAAACAGGGAGGTTTCTGGCACTAGTCAGGATTCCCTTGGAATTTAGGCTTCAAACAGATTTTTATTGTGCTGTTTTTTTCTTACTTCTGTAATTACTTTTTTTTTTTAGTGGATTGGTTTTCCCTGTAATAGGTGGGGTGAACGGGTGATGTTGGCCAGATGGTATCAGGTGGTATCTATTCAGTTATATTCTTTCATCTGTTTCCTCATTTTCAATTTGCAATGAATCTGGGTGGAGTGTCATTAAGGATGAAATAAGCAACCACTATGTTGACATTTGTGTGCAGTGGCAGTTGTTTTCCTATTTATTTGCACATCCCTACTCAATGGGGCATAATGTAACACAATAAAAAAAGTTGCTGTATCAATTACTACTCTTATAGTTAGTTTCCCAGAGGTAAGGTCTACATCCCAAACTTTCCTTGACTTGACAAATGAATTCTTGATGGTGGAACCTCACTGAGTTTTAAAGAAGAAACATTTCAGATGCACTTTCAGGTCTATTGAAATCAAGTTCTCAAGGAATTTAAGTAGGGTCAATCTGCTGAACAGATCACACATCATATAATATCTGTTAGTATCATCTGTTTAAAATGAGAGAGTGGGCACTAGGTGAAGACTGGTGCTTCCTAGATGTTTATTTGTATCCCTTGCAAAGGCCTGGTTACCCTTTCTGGGCTTTGTGAGAGAATAGAAGGGGGAGAAAATTTGCCCTGAAAACTAAAATGACTTCTTGGTCACCGTTTCTTTTTTAATACGGTAGGAGCCTTTCAAAAACTTGGAAAAAAAAATAGACTTCATGTCACAGGCTGCAGTTCCAGACCATCCTGTAGTCGTGTTTGTACAACTCATAGATAGCTAACACTACACTTGACACCGCAAGAAGACATATGTTCTTTATTTCAAATCCCCATGGAAATATAATAATGAAAAGCTGTGCATTGAGGGATCAAACCCAGAACGCTTCCCATCTGTGATCATGTCGTACTTCAGTTTTCCATATGAGGCTGTCACTGTGCCTCACAGCATCCTTTTTGTGGAAGAATCATAGAATAATTGAGATTGAAAGAGACTTCTAGAGGTCATCTGGTCCAACACTACTGCATTATCTCAAGGGAGGACTCTAGTGTAAGTTTTGTCTATCTATCTATCTCCTTCATTTTTGACATTCTGCACTTCAGTTTTTCTAGGCCTACCCATCCCCTCAGCACTTAATTACTAAGTTTAGATTGGTCTTAGTCCTTTTGCTGTATAGATCAGCAGACCAGATGGATCATCCTTCCTGACCTGAAGTATGCACCTCATGAAAGTCACAGGAATGTGTGCATTGCCAATCCTTGAATGTTGATCATGGCTCGGACACGTGTCATATGGAAGCTGGGAAATACTCTTAAAATATGTAAGATGTAAATGATGAGGCTCAGCCCTGATGTATCGTACTTCTTTCTTTGACACTGACGAGCAATTCTGAGAAAGCAGCTGAATTTGTATCTCATTCCGGAATTTCAAACAAGTTCCATCACTTATTTCAGTTCCCTGTCCTTGGTCAGTACCAACAATTTACATAACTTGTTTAATTCCAGTGTTATATGAAATAAAGTTGAATGACTTTGATGAAATACAGCAATTATGCCAAGATATATAGCATAGCGTATTGCAGTTTTGAAATAAACCTTATCTGCAAAACCTGTCAGTTGTGCTGGGAAAGCAAATGGGTAATTAGCTTATGCATCTCTTTGGTATTAGTAAGAAACCTATAATGTCACTGTCCAACAGTGAAAAAGTTCCATTTTTGTCCTCTTTTGTTAAATCACTTATCAATTACCAAAGCAGTGTTCAACAATGCTTTGGAATATCTCTACAGTCTTGCTTATTTTTTACCCTGCTTCAGTGACTGATTAGTGAATGTTTGTGTGTATACACTATTTTTATTAGGTAACATTTTACATTGCCTTAAGTACATTAAACTAATCTTGCTTCCAAGACCGTATCTGCTGTTACTGCTACAATCTCTCACTCTAGGTAATGAAGTTTCTTCTTTTGGTACTTGATTTATTTGTTGATTAGTTCTTCCCTTTTACTAGAGGAGGTGGGGAACGATTATAACTTATCAAGTCAAAGGTAAGGTGTGTTTTTTTTTTAAAGGTGCATTGTTTTCAAAGTGGAAAACTGAATGTACTCTCCACTCTGAATTCCACTCTGAGGTGGAATAACTTGAGGTACGACTGCACTGGCAGTATAATGCAATCCCAGGAATATGTTAGACCTTATGCAAGGACTGACACGGTCACTGAAAGTGGTCTGTGAAATTAGTTGTCTTGAATGTATTCATGACAAAATGTAGTTAATACAGAAAGGTTCTGTCTCTGCTCGCTCCAGCTTTTCCCTGCACCTGGCAATCTGCTTCTTGGGCTCTTTCACCATGTGGGTCCAAGTGTTCTTGCATTGAGATTAGTTTATTCCTGTCCAGCCCTGCAAATTAATGGACTCTCACTTGTTTCTGGGTCATATTAAAAGTATGGCCTGAGACTGATGTTTTTAAGCTCTGATCAGCCCCGGCAGCTTTAGAAAACATTTTGGTGCAGAACTTCTCCAGAGATATCAATGATAAAGCAGCCAATAAACTGGCCGTGGCCCTGAGCAACTCTATCATCTACCTTTGAAGTTGTCTCTTCAAAGGTGGGTTGGACTTCCAGATGACCTTAAGAGTAAGTGAGATTTCCTTGTGTTTGTTGTGAATGAAAGAATGCAAATCTTGTGCAAAGCAGGTAGAGATGAAGCAGTCGTGAGACTGGGCTTTAACCCAGGTGGCTTGCTGATATTATGCTACTGAGTGTGTTATTCCTCTTCCTGCAATTTTCTTCCCGATTTAACCATCATTTGCAATCCAGTCTAGGTCAGGATCCACATTTGGGCATAAAAAGAGCTGAAATCATGCTAATACACAATGTTTTCATAAATAGTCATTTTTTGGGAAAGGGATGCCAATAACCAGTATTCAGTGAAATGAGGTCACGAGCCACAAAGAATGTCTTTGTTGTGAATAACAAATCATAGCATTAAGCTTTGTTGAAAGCAATTGAGCAAGAGGTGAAAAAAAATCCATCAAAACTCTTGAAAGTTTTTCAATTAGGTGGAAGATGCAGATGAAAAAAAAAGTACTGCATCCAGAAAATGTTGGCTGTTGATCTTTGCTTAAGAAATTAAAAGTACTGTGTGGATAAAAGTGCACTCAAGGCCAAAGCAACTAACTGAGGAAACTGAAGTCAAAAATGCTAATGCACTTATTGGTTTGCTAAGAGTAAAGTTCTCTACTAGCTGTTCGCTACTAGCCAGTACTCTGCTAGCTGGTTTTATTTATTTCGTGAAAGGATCTAGTATCCCTGACAAAAAGGAGAAATGACTAAACAGAGATGCTTTTTCTTTTTTGTTCCAGCAATTGAGTTCTAACACTCCTTAGCTACAATTACCCTTACAGACCATTTCTCCTGCTTGGGACTGAGTGGTCAGATTTATCAGAAAATGATACTGATGTAAGTCTTGGTTGTTAATTCCAGATCAGTCTGCTCTTTGTATAGGTGAAACTTCAACAGCTCCATTAAATTGCAGCAGTTTTAGGTTAGGTTCCTAATATGAACATTTGTCCTTCCTTATGACATTTTTTTTTTTTAATAACAGGAGTATACTTATTTTTTGCAGTAAAGGACCTCAGGATGTTGAATATGTTTACAATGAGCTCTTCATACTCTTACTGAAGAGAGCTACTTGCAGTGACTGTTCAGGTGGTCTAACCACCTCTCTGGTGACACTGGGGCTTCATAATGTATTATATCTTGTCAAAGACTATCAAAAGTGTACTGCAAGACTGAGAGCAAATTAATTGTTTAAGATTCTTTTCATGTATGTAATTAATATGTTGTGCCTGCACAGGGATTCCTGCAAAAGCTTAACAATAAAAAGTTCTATATAATCAAACCAGATAACTTTAGAAAAAAAAATCTCTTAGGGGTTATAGTGTGTGCTTACCAACATCCAGTGGCGATCCTGCTTTTAGGGTTAGCAGTCTCTTAGTGCCGTTGTTTCTGTTCTTGCTTTCACTGTTGCGGTTGGTTCTGGCTGAAGGTTTCTTTAAAATCTCCTCAATAGAAAAGGACAGGCTGGGCTTCCCCTGGCTGGTGCAGTCCCGAGGGTCCATCATCCTCATGCCAAAGCGGCTGTGGGCCACAGAATCCTCTACTGCTCTCCCTGCCCTTGATACGCTCCGGGAAACATCCGTCAGAGAAGGAGGGCTTCTGTCCCCACTCGTGTCCTAAACAGGTGCCAGGAGGAGAAACAGAGGCAACACGCAGGTGAGGACACACATGGATCTGTTGGCCAGCTTGGGACCAAGGGTTGCACTCCTGAGTCTGAGAAAGTAGCATCAGAAGTGGGGGAGTGAAAGGTCTCACCAACCCACCCTCCCCCGTGCAACCCCCAACCTGGGCAGATTTGCAGAGCTCTGAGCAATCACATTGCCTTTCCAGGAGGAGGTGCATCCCTCACAGGCATAGGCTAAAAATGTCCTGGAAAGAGCTGCTACATACTGGTAAATCCTGTCCTTGGGGCTCTCAGCTTCCTTTTTTTTTTTTTTTTTGGATTCCATTTGACTTTATACTATTATGAACTTAAGAAAATAATTTGTATGACAAGTAAGTGTCCCCTGTGCCATTTATTAACAAGAGAGACATCTTGTAAGCTTCTCTCACATCCTGGCTGGGGGACATCAGGAAGGAGGAAGAAAGCTCTGTCAACAGTAACTCCCAGGTTATCCTTTGGCCACCCCCCACAGCAGTCAGCTTTGGTTCGATTCTCTTTTCTTCCACTCTGGAAACCCGTTGAACTTTCCAAACAGGTGCTTTTCAACATCATTACCTCGTGTCAGTCACAGGAGAAAAGAGAGAAACCCCTTTGCAGCACACTTAGGAATAGGAGTTGGTGCTCAGCACCGCTCTTGCCATGATTTTTTTGAGATAAAACACTATCTTATTTCTCTCCTAAGCGAGGTAGTAAACCCACATGATAATCATCCCACAAGTTGTCTGCATCTCCCAGTCAGGCATCTATCGCAGAGGGAGAGGTTTTCCTGGATAGCTCTGAAGAATGCCTAAGATTCTTCTCCTGAGCCATTTCTATCTTCTCCTTGATTTTTATTTTAGGAAGAACGTGATGTTAGATACCCTCCCAATACTTCCCTCTCCCTGCCCTCCCCTTTGTATTTTTTCATTCTTCTTGGATTGCCCCTCACCTTTTAAATTGTTACTGTTCTGTCTCCCTTCTTCTCCTGGTTCTCCACTGTGCCTTGCTTATCAAGCTCTTATAATTGTATTGGCAGGCCCTGCCTTATTTGTCCAATGAACTGACAATTCTTGAGCTGATATCCCATCATATGATCCCTCCATGGAGCGGAGACCAAAATTACTGTGTAACCAGGGGGCAATAAACCACACCTGATAAGATGAAAGGCTTTCGGCTTTTTCCAGAGATTCCAGATACTGGAAAAGCACAGCATGTAGAAGGGGGTGGAAAAAAAAGAGCAATGAAAGAGGTAAAAAATGGTGTAGTCAGTCATACTGAGCAATATTTAATTATCTGATTTTATTAATCAAGCTTCTCCCCAGGTGACAGGGTAGGCAAGTGAGTGTCTTTCACACTGCTGAAATGCGAGGGATAGAGAAGGGGAGATGCTTCTCTTTCTCTCTTTTGCATCTCCCTGCCCAGTGACTCAATAGAGTCTTTTGTGTAAAGGGAGGATCTTGTGCTTTTCTAGTTAAGGGATGAGTGGGCAGTTGTTGCGTGGGCGCAGGAGACCCGCTGGTGAGCAGAGGATATCCTGTGGATGCAGCAGATGTGCTCAGCTGGGTGACGCTCTGGCCAGGGGCATCGTCGCGATCCTGTTTTGCCTTTGAGCGCACCTATGGGCTGAGCCAGGACGCCTGCCCAGCTCAGTGCTCTGGGTAATTCTGGCTGGGCACTTGAAGTGGTATCTCTTTCCATTCTGTGCTTAGCTGGAGTTAGGGAGTGGGTGATTTTTTGTGCTGAGAAGATTGAGAATGCCATTTATATGCAGAGGGAGAGGAAGGAATGATACTCTGAATCTATGACCTGGGTAAAAACAGCATTTTTAAAAGGAGTCTTTTTTTTTTTTTCTTCCAGTTTTAAATTTGAAAACTAGTTTCAAACTTTTCTATGAAAAAGCAAAAGGAGAGCCTGGTAAAAACTCTTATAAATGACTTATTTCTACCACTCAGCTTGCCTATAAGACTAAAAAATGGGCCATGCTGCTTCCTATACAATGATGAATTCCAATCTTACTGACATCCCAGATGTCATGCGTGGAATGTCCTTGACCCAGCCTCTAGTGTATTAGTTTAGCGTATATGACAGTCTCTGGACTCTGTTTGCTATGCTACATTTTATCTGGTTGTGTTCAGACATAGGGCGGCTCTGTGGACTGAAAGCCTCAGTTTTTTAAAGGCTCTCCTTTTGCTCATTTTTTTCTGGGGTTTACTACAGGCACAGGAGTGAAGCACAGATCATGGATTTATGGGCTTCACTTGCAGGGTGAAGCCCAGGAAAGGGTCCTCCACTCCCTTTTACCCGGCTGTGGAAACCTTTACCTTTGGTTTGTTATTAAAGCTGCTTTGTTTTCAGAAGGGTTCACTTCTTGCTGCAGGGGGAGAAGAGGAGGATTTCAGAGAAAAAGGCTGATAGGTCCCCACACTCCTTATGAAAGGACTGGTATCTTCGGAGGTCACTGACTGGGTAAATTAACCTAGAGATTCTCGGGGAAAAACTACATCCCTTGTCACTCATTTGTGGTCCAGCTGCATTTTGGCTCAGTTAAATACAGCCTGTTTCGAAGGGAAGAAAAGTAGCCTTCTGGCAGTTATGCATCTATAAATGCTCACATCATCTCCCAGAGAAATACTCTGCATTAAATATACTCAAAAAGGAAAGAGAGCTGCGACTGAGGCACACTCCCAAGTTTTCGTTTGAGTGAAATGCCTTTATTCCATGATCACAATGACGACACCGAACAAGTGAAATCAGAGTGTATCCTCATTCACGGAATGTGCGCTGCCTGTCTCTACTGCTGCCTCAAAACGCTCTCTGGGAAGGCACCTGCTGAGACAGCATTGTAGCCCCTTGTCACAAAATCAAACTGTGCATGTATATATAGCTACACTGTCTTAGCTTGCGAATTTAAACCTCCCTGCTGCTTGCCGTGGCAAGTTGTTGTTCTGTGTGTGTTTGAGTTTAAATGAGATATGTGCACACACAGATTTATAACTTGAAAGCTTCCTTGTGAAGGCTTTATTTTTGTTCTGTCTTATTGCATTGTTCTTTTTATTAAAACTGAAGGCAATGCTGACTGAAAGATATATTTTTGTTCCTCTACATAGAAAAACACAACAAGCACTCAAGTAGGAAATGGAATGAATAAGTGATGACTCTTGAAAGGGGGTTAGAAAGCAGCAGATAAAAACCAGTTTTTGCATACAAAAGTTTCTTCCCCCAAACAAAGCATATTTGATACCAAAATATTTAACGAGTACTTAAATAATTTTACATATTTTTTCTAATACCAAAATAGTAAATGTCGTTTATATTAACTAAAACATAAAGGGTTTTTTTGAATGACTAGTACTTTGACTTTCCTTTCTTTGTATTATATTAAAATAAAGATGACTGATAAAAAAATAGAAGCATGAAATGCAAATGAACATTTTGCAAATTAAAATAGTTCAGTCGACCCCTTTTTTTCAAATGATTGAATTGCTGAAATGTAACAAATTATTTATGTTCAAAACAAGAAATAATTTACTTTTAAATTACTGGAGAACTAAGTGGTTATTTTTTCCTACGCTCTAATATGATAGCTTTTGTAGGGTAGTTTGGGGATATTTTTATATTTCTGCTTGACCTGGAAATGCAAATGACTCCCATTTGTTACAATTATCGTGCTACCTGTCTGATTTAGTCTATAAACTCCTTGAGGTAGAAAACACATCTTCCTCTGGGGCTACTCAGCTCTGAAGGCAACTCCTCACAGACAGGCAGCTGTCTAGAAGAAATCAATGACATGTTCATTTTCTCCACTCATTCTACCTGGGTCAGCCAAATCCACAGATCCACAAAAGCTTGTGAGGCTTATAAAATGTTTTCAAAAAGTGAAGAATCCTGGACAAGAGGACTCAGAAACATTTGGGGATCACTGCTTGGATTTTTTTTTTTACTCCATGTTGCCTGTCTAGAAGAGAAAATGAACTGTATTTATGCTGTCACTTGGGAAGTATTTCCTTTTTCGTCCCACCAATCTTTTCCTCTGCATGAAGAGGATAATGGGATGAGATTCCAGCTGACGCCTCTGATGTCCCTCCTGTAGTGCCCATTTCCATTCGTGACACACTGTCGGAGCTGCCTGATGCATACGCACAGCACAGAGAGCAGAGCTCACAAAACCTCCTCTCAGAGACGCTATACAGAGCTCCGCGAGCTCTACAGAGCGAGCCTGGGAGCTCCATCAGCTGGGGCTCCAGGTGCGCCAGCAGCCGCTAGTTGCGGCAGAGCTGCAAAGTGCCCGTGTCACCTCCGGAGCATCACGTCCTTGTAGGTTGATGTCCATCCTTTCCGCCTTGCTGGACTCCGACAGCCTCCCCGGTGACAGCTGCTCTGATCTCCTCAAAGTTCAACAGCTGGCAACGATCTAGCAGAAAGCCCACGCAGCCTGCCTTCTGGAGTCCTTTTAACCTTAGATTTATTAGCCCTGTTGTCTCTGCAGATTTCTCAACAAGCCCATAAATTAGGAATATTAATAAAAGGGACACTGTAGGTTTAAACTGATAACATTTATTATGGTTTTTATGGCACAGTTATTATCAATTGACATTTAAAATGGCATCATCATCCATCAAGGTGAAATGAATTCAGAAAGATATTTCTCCGGGGCCAAAAATAATAACAGCAGCAGCATAAGGCTAGAAAAAAGAGAGCACACAAATAGTTTGAGTCCAGATCATTGATTGCATAGTCTAGGGGTGGGTTTTAGCAACTTCATTCTCAACTTAATCTGTTCTTATATTTCATAATGCTTCTTCTCCCTTGCTAGTCCCCTCAAGACTTTTAGAGAGTTTTTTTTTCTATTATAGATTTTTTTTCCTATTAAAAAATCTTTAGTTTATCCATGATAGGGAGCCCAGCTCTTTGAATGGATCAGGAGCTGCTATATGTGGGAAAGGCTGAAGTGATTAAAAGTTGTACTTTTCGTAGCAATTCAGGCCTCTGAGTGGCAATTGTCAAGGAGAACTGTCCAGCATGACCATAAACAAGTTTTGATTCATCTGCTTTTTGGTTGATTGAAAGTTAAAAGTAAGCAAGGAATTTGGTTTATTTAGCCCATCCTTGTAATCATGGAAAGAACAATGTCTTCCTCTGACCTTTACTTCTCAATACTGAGGCAACATTTATAAAGATAAAAAGAAGTCTCCAAGAAAAAATAAATATTAAAAAAGCTCCAGAAGTGAATAACAGTACAACAGAAAGTCCATGACCTCTAACTCATTATTTCAAATTGGTAGTATTTTGGTAGCAGATAGATATCTTTAGTGATGCATGAAAATCAACTCCCGTATCACAGAACAGTATTTCATCATCCAGATATGGAGAAGGCATTGAATCCTTCCATGAATCACTAGTGCTCTGCTGCACGGCTGTTGCTTTGTATCTGTAGCTGCAATTAAAGAATCAGTTCTTCAATGCATTTTCTATTATGGAGATAATCCTCTAAGTACTGCCATGACAGGTCATGTTGAATATATGTCATCTCTAGTTCATCTGCCTTTATGTTCTCTTTAGTGGCTGAATTCTGCTTCCCAGGATCATGTGGTCATTTTCTCTGGACTTGCAGATGTCTACAGGATGAGAAATATCCTTTATATCTCTCTGAGATATAATTTCTGAGGGCTAGGGTATTTAGTACTACTAGACTTTGAGTTTGTTATAGGATACTGGCAGAGTTTTGTACTTTGTGGTGGGTATACAAGGTAGAGAGAAGAGAAAAAGTCCCATTCCTGAATATGGAATGGGAACTTACACCATCTAACTTCAGCCGTCTAAAAGACAGGCATCCAGCCTATGCTGTCCCACTCTCTGGTGGGGAGAGACTGGCACTTCCAAAAGGGTGATTCAGCTCATTCTCTAATAAACTCCATCAGGATGATCCGAACCTCCCTCTGGAAGTCCTTGTCTCTGCTGAAAAGAGGGAAACTTTCAGCAAGTAGCTTAGTTTAATTATCTAAAAGATAGATGTCTACAGTATGGCAACATCCTCCCCTTGAAATTCACTCTGCAATCTATTGATTTCCACTGTGAGGAACTGGAGTGTGAGATTGAGTCTTTTGTTCTGTGGTCTTAACCATGTGTGCACCAGACTTCTATTTTTTTTAAATGTGATTATATGAGAAAAGGCAACAAAAGAAAAGTGAGACAGGCAGTAGACAGAAGTTAGTGAGGTTAAGCTGGCCTTTGGTATGTGCTCTCTTAAGGAAACATTTATAGTGTTGCAAAGGGATAGGGCTGCCAGCTGTATCTCCATCCAGGAGAGAACTGATCTAGAGTCATTCACATTCTGGGTAGAGTTGTATGGGAATTACATTTCTTGTCCTGGGATTGTTTTAAGATTTTGAAAGAGGTTCCTATACCAAATCAGGATAAAAAATGAAACTCTCAAAGCCTCAAAGGTTTTTTTATTTTAATTTTCCATTCATTAATTTTAGCTCAGTAACAATCTTTCATTTTGATTATTACAAAATGTTTTGTCTTGATGTTGGTCTTTCTTTCTTTTTCACCATAATTCATTCTTTTCTAAATAAAGAAGTAGTTTTAAATATAGAAAAAAACAACCTTTTAAAAACTATTGGGAAAACATATTTCAGCACTATGAAAGGTTTTCATATTTTTAAATGAAGAATAAGTCCAAACAACACTACTTTGTGGCGTAGTGTTCTGTATCTGCAGACCAAATGCATGTGCCTGCTGACCCAGATTCCTGATCACCTAGGTGCAAATGAAAAATCAGCTGTTTGCCAAAAAAAAAAAAAAAAACTCAGAAAAAGCTGCATTATGTATGCTTTTCCTAAGGCTGTCAGCTATCCAGATTAAAAGGAAGCATACTTAACTATATAGGCACATTATAGAGTTAAAACCATGTCCTTTATGAAAAGCATATGGAACCTGTCTTTTCCTCTATTTCTGTAGCTACTTTCTTCAAATCCAGCACTATATGAGGCATCCTAGAAGGAGGTTATTGCATATATGCAAACAATTTATGTAGTAATAAAGAATTATTTATTGTATCCCTAGTAGTTTTTTTAATCAGTCAAACTTCTCCCCAGGTGACAGGGTAGACATGGGTTGGTCACAAACTGCAGAGTGTAGCATCTGATAATCTTACCTTACCCACAGATTGCTTTGATTTCTATAGGAAAGAAACATTTTTCTGTGTCAAAATGTTCCCAGCTAGCTCTGACACTCTGTAAGGATTTTATTCATCAAACATCTTTTATATGATAGATTTTGCAAGTAGCTTCTGCAGCAGTGCTTTAGTTGATAGCAATTAATTCAAGGTTAAGGCAGACGGTATCTGTTATTATGTGAACTGCTTGAACCATTTCTTCTGCTTAAAGCTGGACAGGAGAGGGCAGTGTATCCTGTGGAGAGCACGTCTGGGTTACTACTGCCCAGGTGAGAAGCTGAAAATTATCTTACATGCTTCTCCTTCCTTTCAAGTCATCTGTTCCCATGGTAAGCAGGTATCAATGAGTGGGAAGTGGTACTTTTATCCATCTGATTTTCATTCAAAGATTCTCCTGCTGTTACCTAAAACAGTAAAATCCAAGAGTTACTAGTCAAGAACAACCTTCATTTTTGCATATGTGGGTCTCTGCAGCTTTGCAGGATGAGCAAAAAAGTCACAAGGAATATGTACTAAAAAACAGTATATCTAAATCAATTAAAGGCTGGTCATTGAAGACATTTTTCAGGTGACCAGAGAAGCTGAAAGCTGTCTCAGCTTCTTTAAACCTTAGACATCCCAAGACGTAGAGATGATCTTTTAAAGAAATTCATTACATGAAAAGTGACAATCATTCAAACCCGCCTGGATGCGACCCTGTGCCACGTGCTCCAGGTGTCCCTGCTTGAGCAGGGGGGTTGGACTAGATGATCTCTAGAGGTCACTTCCAGCCTCAACTATTCTATGATTCTGTGATTCATGTTTTTTCCTGCAGAATAACTTAAATCCTACTTACTCTAAAAAGTGAAATGATTCTGATCCAGGCTCTGCTGAGCCAAAAAAGCCTCTGGCCTGACAAAACCCTTATGTAGAATTTCAGGATGATTTGGAAGCTGGGATGGTTTGCTCTGTCAAATTTCTCTGTAGGTTCCAGACAGGAAAGGCAGGAAAGCATCAGGATCTGTCCTCATAGCCATATAAAAGGAAAGTCAAGAGCAGAATAAACTATGATGACAGAGGAGAAAGAGAAGTGATGTCAAAGACTTGATAGCAGAAGATATTGGGCAGGAACGAGATGCATTGGTAGATCAGGCTAAGAGATATTATCCTTGCAACCTGTCCTGTCAACACATCATCTTTGTCAGTGCTAAAATCCAGGTCAAGCTGCGTGAAGAGGGAGCAGAAGAGATTACATTGTAGTGATTCATTAGTTCTGCTTACAAAACCTGGATAAAATGTCAGTTCCAAATTTAGACAATGCATCAAAATTTCAACCTCTGCCAGGGACAGTTGTGTCAGGCTGGCAGATGGCAGAGTGACAAAGCAAGCAAATAGTCCACTGAGGCCTTGCAAAATCTTGGGAAATCGCAAGATTTCTATGCAAGGATTGGGGAAGGAAAAATATCACCTGCAAGTTTCCCGAAGGAGACATTCACGCATGATGAAGAGAACACAACCCCTCCTTGCCCAGCAGTGCTCTCCCCTCCTGAGCCAGCTCCCCATTTTGGCAGTGTTGGAGTCTACCAAGACCTCCCCCTGGGGATCCTCAGCAGATGATGAAATGCACAATATTCCTAGGCCTTCAGCATTTTGTTTTGTTTAATGGGCTCCTGTGGGAGCTGCTATTCATCCACTCTAGAGAGAAGATCTTTTTTGTTGTTGCTATTTTTTTTTTTTGCTCCCTTCTGCCTCAGGCAGGTCATGAATTATGTGCCTGTTGTTCTTCCTCACTCCAGGACTTCCCTGTGTTGTCCCACAGGGGCCCATTAAGACCTTCTTGGCTGCATCCCTCCAGAGGCAACCCAAGTGCTGAAGTGGCAGAGGCAGAGGAAGAGGCAGGCTCTTGAGGCTCGGAGAATTACATGATCTTTGGAGGAGAGCAGCAGGTCTCTGTAAGGATTTGGATAAGAGTAGTTGTCTACATAGCTCAGGGGCATATTTGGTTAACTTGCATGCCAAAATTACCAATGGATAAACTGCCCGATTACAGGGCAAAAGAATGCTTTGGGTGTTTTTGCTTCTCTGAATCATGCTATTTCCATTCATTTGGTGGAACGAGGACTCAAACTTCAGGGAAGCGGACACTTTTGACCTGCAGCTAACTGTAGGTCCTCTTACGGGTCTGACTCACAAAGAGCATATGCCTGGGCCAACTTTTAGCTCCTGCTGCCTAGGCAGCCTGTGTCTTTAGGGTGGAAGAACTCCAGCCTGGTTCATCTGGATATTGCCCAAGAGGGCTGCTCTCATGCATTTCAAATAAACTTGCTGCAAGAAGCCCTCTCATATTTTTATTATTACAGAAGTATTAAATGTTCTTCTGTATTTTGTATATGTGACTCTTCCATAGGCTATTTTTTTTTTGACTAAGTACTATTTATCTTGCAGTCTATAGTAGGAAAGCAACCTTTCTGTAACAGTTTGCCAGGCCGGCTCTTTTCAAGTGCCCTGTCTGCCTTTTATCCATAAAATCACTTCCCAGAAAGTCCCTCTAAAGAGCACTATTAGCTAAGGCTGCAGAGTCAGTGACTGGAAAGCTAAGGCAATGCCAGACTTAAGACTGCTTCTGCATGTGCACTGAGAGACAGATGCATAGAATCATAGAATCATTATGTTGGAAAAGACCTTCGAGATCAAGTCCAGCTGCAAACTCTTCACCATGCCTGTTAAACCATGTGACTAAATGTTTCATCTACAATGTTTCTTGAACACTGCCAGGGACGGTGACCGCAGCACTTCCCTGGGCAGCCTGTTCCACTGCCTCACCACTCTCTTCTGTGTAGAAATTCTTCCTAATATCTAACCTGAAGCTCCCCTGGTCCAACTCGAGGCCATTTCCTCTTGTTCTATCTGTGGTTATTCTGGAGAAGATATTGACCCCTGCCTCACTGCAACCTCCTTTCAGGTTACTGTAGAAAGCAATAAGGTCTCCCCTGAGCCTCCTCTTCTCCAGACTAAATAACCCCAGCTCCCTCGCCACTCCTCATAAGGTCTGTGCTCCAACCCCTTCACCAGCTTCATTGCCCTTCATTAGGAGATACGAAAAGCTTTTGAAGATAGCCAGACTTTGGCAAAAGTTGGGAGGATCTGTTCCATGAGTGTTTGCATGAACTCTCCCTCACCCATGGCCCCCAAACCCTTTGCAGATTTTGGCCTTTCTGTCTTTTTGTCCACAGCTTCCAGTGGGTACTGAAACCATGGTGGCTGCAGCAGGCACGAGAAGAGGAAGAGGCAACTAAGAGTTTAGTTTTGTGACTGAGATAATCTCTGAGAAGAAAGAGCATTTTAGAGCCCTGAAACTGGGATGGTTTTTGAAGTTAGCAGTGCTTGAGAGCTGCTGAATCAGTCTCTCCGGCATTCAGCTCCTCCAGTCTCCTCGGCAATCAGCTGTCCATCATTTCCAGTGGGGCACTGAGAAAGGGCTAAGAAGGTTGTATGAGAGAGGGCTAAGAATGTTGTGATGTTTTCTCACCCATTAAACTTTTCTCTGGACCCTGCAAGGAGAAAAGGAAAATTTAAGCCCCTGTCAACAGAGTGAGGAACAGGTGAACTGTGTATGGCAAAAATAAGGCACTGCAAAGTCCCTGAACGTATACAAAACCTGGCTGAGAATGGTCGAGAGTTGTTAGTATTTCCCGCTCTCCTCTACCCTTATTTCCTCTAATTGTAATGTAAGAGAGTGGCAGGGATCCTCTCTGACTGAATGTGGGAATCTATTCTCAGTCTAAGTTGCCAAAAATAAAATTAATTGGCTGAAATATTTGATTTGATTGTATTACTATGGGAGTAAGTCTTGAAAAATGAGAGCGCTTTCAGATTGTTAGGCTTTTTTTCTTTGAAATTAATGAAAACAACTTTTTTAAAAAAGAAAAGGAAAAATATTTTCTTTCTTACCTATTTTTAGGAAAAAAAAGAAAGTCTCTGTGATTTCCCTTTATTTTAGGTAGAGCCCTTCCCTCTTCTGGACACTGACAGGACAATCAAGCATATATTGCTCTATCCATGACACTCAGGTTGCCATTTCCATCTTTCCTTCCCTGCCAGGAGGGCTAAAAACATTTCTCAGTAATGAAAACAGAGATGTTGTTGTCATCAAAGCAGAGCTGGAGCCCCAGGCACATGCCTATGCATTAATCTGTCCTGGACATCATGTAGCTTTGTCCCTCCTGGCTTTGCAAAGGAAGGTACAGCCTTGCATTTGCCTTATACACAAGAACTTCCCTGAAGTCACCAAATACTAATTGCCATCCGTATTTGCTGACACTGCTGGGTGAATATAAGCTACAGTCATTGTCAGTTTTGTTTTGTTTTGTTTTGTAAATACTGTTCTAAATTTTGCATGCTAGTACAACCATAGTGGAGATGACATCAGGCAGTGAATTGGTTCCTAATCACCCATCACTTCCTATTTTAACGAATAAGCTTCTTTTACTCCCTTGATGAGGCATGAGGAAATGGAGAGCAAATTCACATTATTTTACATCCCCAGATCTATGAGCTTTAAATCAGTGCTCAGTAACCAATAGATGTAAGCTCTCACTTGGCCATGAGTAGAAACACAATGAAGCACATTCAGATCCTTCCACATATCCGAACATTGGTTATATAGAAATGGTACAAAATACATAAAATTCTACTGGCATGGATATGAAAAGGAACTTGAATGCTGCATTCAAGCTCCTCCTGCTTGTTCCTGAAGATATATAATTTCACTTAGATATTTGAATAAAGTTGAAATATTGTGTGTTCAAGGCCCAAGTCAGTTCCCATAAAATTCAAATAAAAATTTCCTTTGATTGAAATGGTGGCTGGATAAAGCTTCTAGCATATGTATGCTTTTTCATTAATATCCAAGTGTTAGAACTACTGGATATATCTGAAATATTCATTTTCTGAGACTGTTTTTAATTCAATACTTCGGAGATGCACATTTTTGGTCTCAGGGCATATATTTTTTAATAGAGATGTCATATTTCAATAAAAATCCATCTCAGACAAAACAAGCTAAATGGATAAATATTCAGTTGACTCCACTTTAATACCAAATGGCTACACAGCAGTAAAATATATTAATATAAATATATATTTATACAAGCAAACATATACACACACAGACGTCTATAACCAAGGACTTTTTTCCTCTTGGCGATCCGGAGTAATAATGACAAAGCCAAAGCTGGAATAATATACCTCATAAAAATCAGCAAGACAGATGGCATTAAATGCACCAGAAATGGGTAGAGAGCATACAGGTAATAGAGAAGAGGATGAGGTGAGTGTTTATGTAAGTGCAGAGATGCCTAAGGTAATGGGCACATGGGACACTGCATTGTCTGGATGTGCAAATAGCAAAGCTGTTTCCCGTGGAAGGTGATTCTGCAGTCAATACGCAAACAGGATGATAGCATACGCAGAATCAAGGAGAATCACAACATAATCTCCTTATTCCCGCTTTACCCTCAAGAATGTTATTCTCAGTCTTCCATAAAATCTTCTCATTAAGATTTTTTTTTCCTTTTTATTTCTATTTACCCAAATAACAAAGATGAATCCAGCTTTACACCTGGAGCAGGGAGTAAGACAGGCCAACAGATTCCCTGTCTTGAACCGCAGGTTCAATCTGGACATAAGGTTTTGGGTTTTGGAAAGCTAAACTTACATGCCTGCACATGAGATGCTGTCCAACTTGCAAGCTGCTAGGGAGACCATTCTCCGGTGGCTGAAGCATCACACTGAAAAACTCCATGGAAAATTCAGTCTCATCCTGCAGATTTAACTGTAGCACAGAATAGCATCTCCTCACTTGGAGAGAGGAAATCTTTTTGTGCAGAGGAGCTGCAGAGTTCACTTCTTTAATTCGTGTCTGATTTCCTGCAACTCAGCAGTGACGATTCTTAGGGAATCAGAAAGGGAACCCGAAACTCAGAAGCAGACACTACAAACACGTCTTTAAGCCGCATCCCTGTGGTGTGCCTGCCCGGTTGGCAGTGGCTAAGTAGTGGTAATGGCCCGCTTCTCCTCCCGCTTTTGTCTCAACAGCGATTTGCTGACAGGGACCTTTCAAAAGGCCATTTTAAAGAGAGAGAGGGAGAGGTTTGAATTCCTGAGGAGAGAGGAAAGAATGTAGCCTGAAACTGTGTTCATTTCTTTCCTGAGAGTGAAAAAAATGGCAAGAAGCACTTGCTTACCACCCGGTGCGTGACAAAACACACTTAACAAACAGCCTTCCTACCTCTCAGGTCCATGCAGCCTCGGATTCCTTCATGGGGTGCTGGGGCAGGATCCCTAGAGGACAACAGCTCATGTGCTGGGCTTGAAGTGTGCTGTAAACCTTTGCACATGGTGAAAGGGCAGGTTAACGCAATTTCTGAAAGTTGTGAGTTTAGTTACTCATATAGACTTAATTCACGAGCTGAGAATGGCAGTAAGGCTCAGCTTACACCTGGTACAGTGCAGTGGGAACGTTTAGGGGAACACAGACAGAAGGAGTTAACCCACTTGCAATTTATACAGTGTGCCTAATTCTCATATTGGCTAGTTTAGGTGAGTTCTTGCTTTTTGGCTTATAAGTACCACTGTTACAAGGCTTTCTGATTGAGATTGTCTTCTCTGGCATCTGATGTTTCACTCAGGGCAAACTGCACATGGTACAGGTTGTGGGGAAGGGAAATGACTCTGTCCACACAGGCCCTCCTTCATATCGTGGCTACGTTCAACCTTGCAACCTTGTCCTCTCCATGCAGAGTCGAAACATGTAGCCTTCAAAGCAATAAACTTCAGTCATGAATGTAAGCTGGAAAGTATACCCAAAACAATGTGATTTTCTGCTAATGTGGGGGCTGCGGTCATATTCACCATCCTGACAGTCTGTATTTAATGCTGCTAAGTGTAACCTCCACCAGGACTTCTCAAGGCGCTCAACTGAGATTACAGACCATCTTGCCCTAGGTCTGGCAGGTACTGTACAAATACAGAGCAAGTAGATGCTTCTAACTCTGTGAGGAGTAGTACCCAATGAATCAGTGATGTTGGAAACCAAAAATATTTTTTAAAATCTTGTTACATCTTTGTGCTGTCCATGGTGGAATGGGCTGCCATGAAGTGAGCTGTGCTGAGATATGCTGCTTCGAAGACTCACAAAACTATCTTGTTTAGCACAGAGTCCCAAATAGGTAATTACTGAGCCCTGTTCCAAAGAATGTGTTTGGTGAAGGAGTTAGTTAGCTGTTACGCACCACACATTTCAGCGTTACACACTTTTTCACACCATTCAACCTAGCACGAGGCAGAAGAACCCTCAGTTCTGGGCAGAATAACCTGGAAATCCACTTCTTCCTGGGCATTTCTCCATCAGCGTTGTCCAGTGTGGGTGGCCAGCTGGCCAGCACTTAGCTGCACGCAACAAAGGGCCTGAGCTCTGGGCTGCAAGAGTTCCCGGACCGAAGGCACTACCCTGAGCTCCCTGTCTGTTAGGTATCCCTCTTCATGTGCGCCAGCTCCAGTTTCTCTTCCGTATTCCCTTAGAGAAGGTGTGAACACTACCCAGGAGAAGGATATATGTACGTGTGCGTGTGTGTATTTTTTTTCCCCGCTTCCCGTGGAAGAGCCGCGTTTCTCCGGGTGCCGCCGGGCCCCAGGTAAGGTCCGTGCTGCCACCAGAGGGAGCCGCGGTCGCGGCCGCGCCGCCCAGCACCGAACCGGACCGGGCTGGAGCGGGCAGCACCGCGGGGCTGCGCCGGGACCGGGGGCGCTCGTCCAGGGTCGCAGGGCGCGGAGCGGGGTGCGGAGGGTGGACGAGAGAGTTTGGATGCGGCGCAGGGGGATGCGGCTCTGCAGCGGGAGCAGGAGGCGGCGTGGCCGGAGCGCCCCGAGGTGCCGGGGCGCCCGGGGCTGGGGCAGGTTTGGGGGGAAAAGGGGTGGTTTTGCAGCAGGGGGGTTGCCGGTGGGGCCGCTAAATATCCTCTTTGGAAAAGTGAGTAGTGGAGTGGCATGGCCAGCTGCTGACACGACATTATTTACCGCAGTCAGAACTAAAACTGGTTATGAAGGGCTGCAGAAGGAGCCGGAGAGGCTGAGTGATTGGGTAATAAAAATGGCAGATGAAATTCAGTGTCGATGAATGCAAAGTAATGCGTGCGGAGGAAAACAACCTTAACTATACATGCAACAGTGATGGACTGTAAATGAGCTATTACCACTCAGAAGACAGATCAGAATCATTACATATAATTCTTCAAAAACATCAGCTGAAAGCTAGCAGCGGTCAAAAAGACAAATGGAATATTAGAAATAATTAGGAAAGAAATAGAGAACAAGATAAAAGACATTGCCTTTGCTACTGTGTAAATGCATTCTGTGCCCAGATCTTGAATGCTATATGCAGCTCTGGTTTCCTGTCAGGAAAGAAAAAAAAGAGGTTGGCGAGGTTGGCTAGAAGAAAGGGACAGTTCCACCTGAAAATGTGAATAGGAAATGATAATACAAAAACTGTGGCACCAAGTATATTAGACAGTAGTTTTCTAGGAAACACTAAGTATTCAATATATGTTTGCGCTGTGGAACTCATTGCTGCAGGAATTTTAAATGCTCTAAGAGTAAAAAAGTGAAAAAAAACCCCTAACACAAAAATTAAAGTGCAGGCATTAGGCTGAACAAAGACTTATTTTTGGAGTGATCTATATGCAAGTAAAGCTTAGGAAATAACATAGTTTCTAACTGCTAGAAAGGCCTGTGGGGGTAAACGGGGGTCACTCTATCCCAGCCCTGATGAATCCTTCCTTCCTCCCTTCCTCCCTTCCTCCCTTCCCATGTTAGCCTGCGCAAATGAGCCTGCACAAAACTTTCCTTTGAACCAGAAAGGCCGTACTTATGTCATTATGCTAAGGATACAGAAATATTTTAGTCCCAAGGAAAATCAATGGCAGAATTCATTTGTTTAAAGAATAGGGAAATCAGTTCTGCCTCCAGCTGGGTCATGTCTTACTGTGCAAGGTGTTGCATTGATTGGAGCAGGACTGGCACAGCATGAGCAGCTGATAACAGAAGCTACCCAAAAAGTAACAGTGACTGAGAGGGCGATTCATTTCACCTGCCTTCAGCTGGAGCTAAAGAACTAGGTCCTTTAGGGAACTAAGGTACTTCTTTCTGTCACAGTATTCCACAGTTCCTCTGACAGAGGAAAGGACACTCTATATGCATATATATACACACACACATATATAAATACATATATATATATATATGTATAGTTTTTCCAGGAAGAAAAGCAACCAACCCAAACACAGAAAGCCTAAGTCACCTTGCCTGCTTTTCCATGCCTGTAGCAGGAAATGGAGGTGAGGTGGTGTGGACATCCTGGAGTAAAGACAAGAGGAGAGAATATAATTTCCCTGAGGAAATTAAAAAGTGGCACTTCTTGCCTTTGGGATGTAGCAGAATATCCATACTTTTCACGTGTCTCAGAGACAAGAGGAGTGAGCAAAAATCAGAAGTATTTCTGTTAGAGACATAAATATTTCAATTCAATGCAGGATTACTCAATAAGGAACACACATTGGGGCAGTAATGAACTGCTGAAGAAACGTAACTGTTTTACTTAAACAGGGCTTCATCCCCTTCTATGGAAGAAAGCATTTCTACCAGTGGGGAAGCATTACTACTCAGAACTAGGTCTTGACTGCTGGAGTAAGCATGGTTTAGATTAATAGTAAGCCAAATGAAAGCAGAGTGTTGCAGAAGACAATACAAAAGAAAGGATGCTTCAAGCTATATGCTTTTTGTATCTAACATGTTTGTTATTGAAATAATTAAAAAAGGACAACAAAATTTAAAAAACCTGAATAACTTCAAGATTTAGGAATATTTCTCTCCTTCTCTCCAGATTGCAAGCCTTGCTTAGCCTATTTTTTAAATGACAAATCATTTCTTTTTCCTGGGGAAAAGAAATATGCATCTACAGTTATACACATGGCTGTAAGCAGAGAGAAAAACAAAGAGCTGATCATCTTGTCAGAAGTGGGTACAGAGGGCCTGTCTGTCAGCTGGTTTCTTTGGTATACACAATTAATTCATATTAATTATCATGTATTGCAGTGGTGCTTAGCAGCTGCCACTGAAATTTAAGCTCGCTTGTGCTGTATCTCTACAAACACTAGGGGCTAGTGCTAGCCTTGAAGCCATCCCTGCCTAACTAGACAAGAGAAGCCATGGCAAGGAAGGGGAGAATCTTCCCCATTTAATCTCTGTCCACCCTCCCGATGTGTAAAGGAACACCCACCCAAAGCAAAGCTTGTCTAGAACCAGCTTGTCCCTGACCCAGCTATGGCCTTGGAATGGCCAGGGGCAGCACTGCCAGAGACCCTAATACAAGCCCAGGACCCAGAATAGTGTTGTAGACAGGCTGCTCTGCCCATGGGTGAGTCCCCACTCTGACCAAGGCCAACATGGGATTTGCTGATGTGGCTTCTCCTTCCACCGCATCCCGGTGGAGCACTGGGAGAAGGGCCACCGCCATCCCACCTCGAGTGACAAACACATGTAGGTAGCAGCTCAGCAAAGGGCATAAACAGTGGCACTAAAACCCAGTGCAAACCTTCCTAAGTCTTCTAGATGAAGATCTCCCAGTCCAGCATGCCTTGAGATCAAGCAGTCATATGTAGTCCTATACCACTTTCTGCACTGTGCATGGCATATCATCTCTGGGAAGAAATCATACATTTTGCAGTATAACTTAGTTTGGGCTATGCCTATTGTTTTAGTGTTGTTTCTGGGAGAGCCTTTTATTTGTTTAAATAAAATTTGAAAAAAAAAAAAAAAGCCTGAAAGCTGCCATTAGCACTCAGTGTTATTTCAATATGAAGGGAATGCATGCATTAAAAATAAATAGGTAGATTGGATATTTAACATTCATTTGGAGTACTGGCGCAGTCTGAGGGCATGAACTGTAGCCAAGAATATATGGATTCTTAAAACTCTTTCCTGTGCTAAATCTCAGCATCAGTCTGTCCATGAGTAATGAGGAGAAGGATGATGTAAAATAACTGTATTGTTCAAATAATGTCACTTCTCCCTCCCAAAAATTTTCTTAAGAAATACATTACAAACCTTAATAAAGCACCTCGCCATCTTTTTCAATCTTTCTTTTTTCCTCATCCTGATAAAATCAGTGTTCTATATTACTCCTTAGATTCAGGAGATTATGGCAATCTTCTGTGTTTTTTCATTAGTTGAGCTCATTCTGTGCAAAAGCTGTTTAAGATTCATGAGTGATTTTGCCTCTGCAAAGAATAGGAACACAGCTGAGGAAAAAAATAAAGGTGGGGAGAGAGATTCCTGATATTCCACTCTGACCACGGGATGCTGATGAGAAATGTGTACACAATTAAATAACACAGCTAAATGCAACAAATGCCATTTCTTCCTGCAGCATACGAAGGCTGTTCCCACCAATGAAGTGAGCTTCGTTTGCTGCATCCGAACCATGTACATCCTCTCTCTTGTGCAGACTGATGTTATGCAGGCAGAGTCTTGCTTTATTATGCGCCTGCAGAGCCATAAGTTTCTAGCAATTACCATCTATTTTCCCCAAGCTTGGAGCCTTGAGGTCTGTAGTTTCTGCAGAGGGATCATATTGTTTCAGGTCAGAGTTTCTTATCTTCTCACACCGGCAGACCTGTAGACAGGACAAATCAGATTCTGCTTTCCACCCTGAGAAAGTGAAGACGGATAATGGTGGACACAGGCTTGGATATTTCCTAGGACCTGTGTCTCTCTCTAGTTCTTACCTGCAGTGGATGTATGGATCATTTTAGCTAAGCAGCTATAGGTTCATTGCCATAAGGGAGAAAAGCAGACATAATAACAGGAATCACTGCTCCAGTGGGTTTATCGTGCTTCAAGCAGCTCAGTAATAGCAGTCTGGAACAGTGCAGCACAGTGGCTTTGTGCATCCTCATCCTCCAGACGACTAAGGCAGCTGGTGTGAACATTTCATATAGCCCGGACTAGCCAGAAGGATGATGTCTACTGTCTTTTTTTTCCGTGCTGGATTCTGTTTGTCAAAAGTGTTTGCAAATAACACCAAGCTCCCTTCCCTCCTTGCTTTCCCATACTGCTTCCGCAATGTACTTGGCACAGGCACGTAGCATTAAACTTGAGATGGTCTGAATCATTACTTTCAGGCTTATGGTTAGGCCATGTGCTTCATTACTTTCTTGGTTCAGGGCCTTAGCACCCTGCAGTCACCAAGCGAGCAAACCCCATGTGAAGCCGGTGCCAACTTCGAGTGGCTAAGCAACAGCACTGGCACATTGTATTGATGCTATCTTCTTCATTAAGAAAGATGATTTGAATATCATTATTCTTTGAAAAGCATCCAGACTGTGAAAAGATTCAGACACTGTTGAGCAAGTTACCATGGATTTCTTTTGAGACATTCAAGCTATTAAGAGCAAGAATGTTTTGTCTGAAATGCAATACAGAAACCTATTGATAGAAATAATCACTTGCTTGCTGTTACCTTTTTTTTTTTTTGTGCATGAGTAGAAGTTTATCATGTTCTTAATCACATTGAATTAGAAGAACTTGTCCTGGCAAATCTGACCATTCTGAGTGTGAATGTTTTCTGTAGAGGGAATGGCAGAAGGTACTTCAAATGGTGAGTCCAGAAGGAAAGGTTCTGAAGAGGGACAGACTTGAGTCATGAGGCAGAAGGGATACAGTAATTGTCCTTCATACAGTCGCTAAATTTTCTCTATCTGTACAAAGGAAATCAATAGCATTATACACAGACAGTAGCACATCTTCATTTGAGAGCATAATTTATTGGAAATGCTTAAAGAACCACCGGCAATTTCATATAATGGGGACAGATGCCTTTGAGGTATCTGGGAACAGGCAGATTCTATCAGTCACAAAAAGATAATTTTTACTGTCTAATCCCACTCCAGAAAGTTCCCCAGATGACTTCTGCAACATAACTGTGACTATACAAAAAATATTTCCCTTCCTGTTACTAAATTAAACAGAACAAGGAACTGATCTCAGAAATGTCTGTGGGTTTTTGTTCTCATTTACAGAAAGATCTTTTTACTTTTTTTACTAGTGTAGACTTGAGCTGGTTGTGTCCTCAGTCTGAAGGAACAGGGGAAGTCACTCCCACAATGTTCACTACAACCCCATTGGTCCTCTTTCCTATCAATTTATCTCTGGTGGTAACAGCAAGGATAAATGTGCAAAAAGAATATTTGCTTCCATCTTAACATCCTTTTTCATTGTCAGCGTAGTAGAAATAAGAATCAAGGTTTTACCTTTACCCTGCCTTCCTGAGGCTTACAAGTAATGACTACCTGGTAACACAGTTGCAGAATCCCTCTCTGAAGCTGTCTGAGGTTTCAAAACTGTTTAAATCCTTCTGTTATGAGAAAAGTTAGCACAAATATCTCCTCGTTCATGTCTAATCCATAGGACTCTGAAGTGCTGAAACTCAGACAAACCCAGATTACATTTACCTCTCTAAACGCAACATCCTCTGGGGCAGAATTCAGTCACTTTTAATGGCTTCTAACACAACCTCTACATGGTAGGTTACTAAAAATGTAAGAATAACTCTTTGATGGATACTCCCTCCTCCTCTTTGTACACTAGGCAAGGATCCATAAGCTCATTGAGATTCCTTGGGAATCCAACAACTGCAAAGGACAAGCCAAGGAGGAGAAAGAAGTGTCACATTACTGTACGTCACAAAGGAGACCTGCAGATCCATTATTTAATCTCTTACGTTCCCTCTGGGACTTGAGGAGGATTATGACCTGTCCTCACTGAGAGCAAGGTGACTTCTCAGTTAAGCACATGATCAGTTTTTCACTGCCTGCAGTCCGTCCTACACACCAGCTTTCAGTCTGGTCTCTTGATTTGAATGGCAATTCTCAACCTCTCTGCGGTTGAGCTCCATTTGAGGAAGTTGCCTCACATGGCACTGACCCAGCTCCCAAAAGACAAGGAGGTTGCTATTTCACATATCATCATTTAACACATATTATCAGCAAACTGTTTCTTATACAAGAAAGGCTACAAGATGTTTTGCTTATATTCCCTGACTGAAAGGTCCAAATATTGCATCCCTAAATCAATGACCTTGTGATACTGGTCCCAGAATCACTGGGCATCCTGTGTGTGACAACCAGGTAGCAATGCCACATTTCCTGGGGGGGAATATCCTTGCACATGTAAGGACACAGACACCAACTGCATCACAACTGTTAGGTTTGTCTCTCACAAGCAGCAAATCCATTTCTTTCTGAACTGATTGTGATAAGAATTCTTTTTTTAAATCCCAGGAAAAGCATGAAATGAACCATGACCTCAAAAACTACCTCCATGGCATTTCTAGGCAGACAAATGCTATATGCATTCCAAGTGATGTGGTGAATAGCAACTATATATGAACTGTTTATTTGCAATCATGAGAATATGGGAAAACCTGGATAGTCAGAAATACATGAGACCAGCATGCCAGACCTACAGGAGTAACCAGAGGACATCCTGCTAACTTTTTACAGAAGTATAAAAGGACTTAGAACTGAACTCTCTTTGCCATTGTTTTTCACTTGAGCATCGTAGTCCTCCTCTTCACCTGGCCCTTCGTCCTTTGCCTCTCTACCATGAAAGTGCTGCCTCCCTTCCTCTCAGGGTTGAACTCACTACCACCACCTCTTGTTTAACTTGATTAAACTAACCCAGATGATTTTACTTGGCACAAATGAAACAGTGCTGACACAAACCGCTGTGCTGGCAGGTTCAAAAGGGTGCTTAACCCTAGGGGAGGGAAGAGGTGGGAAGAGAAGGACAGGGGACAAAACAGAAGAGCAGCTGCAGCTGCAGTGGCAGTATCCAGCAGCACAGCTGGATCTGAAAGAGCATGGTTGTCCACAGCCTCTGAAAGCAATTAAACCGGAGTCTTGAGCGGTCTGGTCCATCTGAGAATGAGCACCACTTATTTTTTTAATTAAGGAGGAACTTGGATATTTGTCCTTTTTTTTTTTTTTTCCCAGATTGAAACATTCATGGGGTTGTGTGTACTATGCAAGATTTATTACTGGCAGCAGATCCTCTATTAAACTCTGCATATCAAATGAGAAGACCATGATACCTATTTCTAAGCAATTTCTAAAACAAGGTAGTGGGAAGAGAAGTTCTGCTGCAAATTTAACCAGCCCACGAGGTGTGTTTTGTTCCAAACTGAAGTGTCTAAATTAAAAGTGACATGAAATTTCTGAAGGATTCAGTTTTGGAATCTGTTTTTCCCCCTAGTTTCCACACTAATCTTTCCTTTCTGAATGTACTGTGTCACTCCTGTATTCAAGAATACAGAGCATCCTGGGACTGTGTGAAGTGCAACAGCCTAAGAGAACATTTGTATGCACACTGAGTGGTTCTATTCTGACATGTTTTTCTGCTACCTAAGTGCATAGTCACTTGGTTTTGTCAAGCTCATAGCATTATGTACTTTTTATATTGTTTCGTATAGAAAAATTCAAAACATTAGAAACTAATGGTTTGGCCAGGGAAACAGGACTGCAGAAAACACTACATCACCAAGATCCAAACAGTTCTTTAGGACCTTCATTTCATTATCAAATTTCTTATATGCCAACCTGGAGGGAATTACCTCAGTTACTGCAATGGAAATGTTTTGACTAAGCTTAAGCAAATCAACTTTTTGCTCTAATCTAATAGTAAGGCTGCACCATTTTGACTTTTAATATTAAAAATTTACCTCAGCCTACCATACAAAATTGAATGATATAGCCAAAATGACACTCTTCATCCTCTGCCAGTTTATCTGCAGCTGTGCTCATACTGTCCAAGCTGGAGTGGGACAAACTGTCCTGGAAGGGATCACACAGAATATTTTCCAGAGCTTCAACTTTGTCAAAGGAGGTAGTTTTTACCCATCCCTCTGACTTATCCTTGTGTGAAGCTTTACTGGAATGCATTTTAGCGACCTCCAAGAAACCATGTCTCAAGAGGTGGTGGAGACCTACTGGTGCCTTGGCCATGCAGAGAAATCCATCTTTCAGTCGTCTCCAATGCCTTCTACCATTTCTCTCCTCCCTCAAACATAAAGCCAAAGGGCTAATGCTATGCATACTTTTTAAAATTAAAAATGGGCAATATTATCTAGAACTTTAGCATTATAAGCCATTTTTAGCATTTACAATGCAGCTGTAGTAAATTATTTAATTGTATGGCACCTTTTTGCCCCTCACAGCAAGTGCATAACATTTATTAGCTTCAAAAGGAGTTATGTGCACATAACTATGCAAGAAATGAACATACCCCTTTGATTACAATAAGGTTATAAGCAGCAGGAGTCCATTATGATTAGCAGTAACATGAAAAATTTTCCATAAATCGTAAATGTTACTTTATAATTTCCATTTCTCCTTATTCTTTTTTTCTGTGTGCATCTACAAATTTATATTTTTGTCCTAATTCAGGCACTTTGCAATCGTCTCAAAAGCTGTTTTTCATTATAACCTAAAACAAATTTGCTGAATCTTTTTAATTTCCAAAGGATCAATTATACCAAAAGAAAGAGGAAAAAAAATGTGAACAACAAACTTTCTGCTTCTCTACCCTAGGGCTAGATCTGACTTAAATGCTAGTTTGCATCTTTGCAAAGCCTGCCACATTTCCCTATTCCCAAATGGGAACACAAATACCATTAGTACCATCTCTGTCACCCCAAAGTGGTACAAGGACCGGAGGAGAGCAAGGAGATGCTGCAGGCAGCAGTATTGCTATGACTACTACCACAGCATCTGCCTAGGGTGATACTGTGTGACTTTCTTTTGGTTGTGAACCTCTGTTCCAAAAACATATATTTTTTTCCTGATACTTTATCACTTAGCAGTGATTCGAGGAGGTTGTAGTTTGTATAATGTAAACTAAGGATGCAGATCCCATGCAGATGGGATCTTAGATCTCTAATTTCTGTGAAAGCTGTGAGACCACTGGAAGAAAGGTGAAATGGTTCTGAGGGTGACACTGGAGGCTGTTTCCTTTAGATATCACTTAATATAATGTATTATATGGAGGTAGGACTGGGCAGACTGCTACTCTACGTTGTCAGGTCCTGTATTTCACACTCATCTGCATAAAATCGCAATTCAGGCCAGTGCATATGCTGTGCAAATGGCTAAGAATTATGTCCTCCTTTGACATTACAGAAGACATTTATGCTGGGAGAGCAGGGAATAAAAAATCAACAGAGAAAACCTTTGGCACTTCAGGTAGAGTTATGTGTTTCCAAGAAGAGAGTAGCATTTCTTTCCTGATGTGCAAAACAAATGTGGAAGATAAGCTGTGTTTCCCAGGACAAGATTCAGAATTATTTCCTATTGTACCGTAGTACTGAACAGCCATTAGAAAGGACTATTAACCTTGCTGCCTTTTTTCTTTTCATGGCTCCTTTGATTCTGGTTCAGAAAGTGCATCTGACAGAATGGCCAGAGTCTGTGGGAGGTTCTGGAAAGTGGCCATCCCATGTTTCTGGAGGATGGAGCCTTTCTATGGAGTAGATCTGCTATCACAGGTAATTGCAGTTTACTTGCCATTAAAAATAAAAACAAGAATCCCTCAAAATGCTACATGAGTCTGTAGGCAAGTAACAAGGGCAACGTCAGCATGGAATGAGGAGCTAAATCACATCTTCATCTACAGATTCTCCCTTGGGATACAAAAGAGAGCCAAACCTTACTGTGATTTACTGTAGTTGAGATGTGTAATCAACACAATTGTGCAACCAACAAATTTCTGCGCATTATTGCTACCATTTTTTGCTGAATATCTTATCAACCCAAGCATTCCCTATAATACTGCCTGCTTATCATTCAAATATTAGGAATGTTTCCGCTGAGTTCAGTGCATATTAGATTAAGTCTTGTGACTGAAGAAGATAAGTTAACTGCAATACTGGAGCATCAAAAAAAAGATTTCTTTCAGTTTGAGCACTCAAATCATGAGGTTTGGTGTGAAGATGAATATTTGCTTTTGTACAGAGGGATGAGGTGGGGACGTTCCTCATGAGAAGTGAAGTAGTAACTTTACTTTTGGAGCTAAAGGCTCCAAATGGGGCTTTTCCCATTGAAGATAAAAGAGTTGACCTGCTATAGACATTTCTTAGGCACAACAGAGACATAAGCCCAAACCGAGCAATATGGCTAGTGATCATGGGAGTCTCTTGTTTAGCATTGTAGAAGGCAAGAAAACTCTTTTATCACCATGTTTAGAATTCTTGCAGGATTATAGAAAAATGATTCCACTATAAAACCAAGTAAGTCAATGCCTTATCAATTCTCTCAATGCCAGTGAACACTAATACCTTAATGCTTCTTGTGCTTAAGATTTCAAAAGTGAAAAGTAATAACCAACTTTTATTGTGTTGCTTTATATTTTGTTACTTTATTCCTTCTAGAAGACTTCAAAGCCTAGAATCAAAGTCCTAGATGAAAAATGATATGTAATTTGTTTATTTATAAAACTGATTAGTGGATGACAAATAACATTGTTTTTTTCAAATGCCAACATGTTTTTTTTTTATTATAAAACTGTATTTTCCAATAGTTCTAGCTCATGAAACATCCAACTTCTAGGCTGAAACTTTCCACGCTTCATGAATAGTTTTGAAAAGCTTACATATAAAATATTTAGACTACTTTCAAGGGAGAATACGAAGCAAAATACATTTCTCCTATTATCTCTTACGACCCTTTTCAGCAACCATTATTGCCAAAATGGCTGACATTTCAAAACAGTGATTTGGCATGGAAATAGCTCTGCCCAAGTTGCAATGCCCATCCTTATTGTGAAGGAAATTGATTTTTATTTGACTGAGCTATGAATATTTGAAAATCTTATACAAGCCATGCACTATAAAAGGATTTTTTTTTTTCTTACTAAGCCTCTTACAACCCTGATCTTGGAGCGCTTTACTTTATATGCTCTGAGCAGTTCCAGGAACTTCAGGAGGATGACCACAATGCATGCAGGCTTTGTGAGCAGCAACTCTTTCTTAAATAGGGTTACATGCATGTTTTTAATACTGCGCATACCCTGTAGCTAATTTCAGTACATAATGAAGTGGCTGCATTCCAAATGGCCCTAAGAAACTGAAACAAACTTGAAGTGGCCAAATTCCAGGCAAAAGAAGCCCTCTTCCTAAGATGTTTAGTACATTTGTCCCTCCTGTTCTGATCAACAACAAAATATCCAGGCCAGGGAATAAAAATACTTCTGGATTTTATTTTGATCTCTCTCTCTCTCTTTTTTTTTTTTGTGATTGGACTTCATAATCTTCTGAAATTCCCTCTGTGTTCATAGCCTCTGCTGTGCTGTGGACAGGGATGCAATCTAAAAGGCTGGAACTAGAAAGTTATAGTTTAGGGTATAGGCTGGCATCACTAAGCAGCCATCCCTCTTCTTGTTCCTGAGGAAACATCTGGCAACTGATCAAAGGATGAACATTTTCGCTTCCTACTCTGAAGCCAAAACGATGAGCTTTTGGCAAGCCTGATTAAAATGCTAACAAAGGAGTTCAATCCCACGGCTATGGTGCTGGAGATAAAGGTGATATGGGAGCCACCTTCCAAAGGGAAAAGACTGGAAAAATTCTTTCTATGGGGTATTGCCTTCCGGTTTCTACACAACTTTGCATGTATCTGCATAAGTTTCTAGCAACAGATACTGAGAGGTAGATAGTGAGCAAGCATTTGCTTGACAGAGCAGAACTAGAGAGCTTGTAAATGACTTTAGTGCATAGAAGCACATGTCAAAGGGGCCAGCAGGGCACTGCCATTCACTCCGGCAAAGTGATTTATAATGCAGGAAAATGGATATGGTCCGTGTGCGTGCTCTGTTGTCTGCTTGTTCCTGTACCAATGGCAGTCATGCCTAAATGTAACAGAGTCATCTGAGCTAGCTGTTAGCCATCTGGGTATGTCCACAGTGAGATGCAAGCTGAGATGCAAGCTCCAGTCTGAAGGCATTACAGTCATATTAATGTGACCGAGCTAATAAGCTCTGCCTCAGGGAACCATTATCTAATGTTTCAACAACTGTTTAGGGTAAAATGCCAAAGCCAGATACTCTCCCATCCCGCACAAATGCTGTAATGACTGGAAGAGAGAGAAACAGTTCCTCCTAACAGTCCCTCTTAGTCCCTCTTGCTGTCTGTCCTGATGATAGCCATTCCTGTATGCATCGTGGCCCAGGCTGGAGATGCAATGGGAAAGCTTGAACTATGGGCAGGTTGTTAAGGAACTCGCTTGAGTGGTGGGAAAGTTGGATATGACTTTCTCCTCCTTACTGAGCAGGGAGACAAACAGAGGTTTTCTACTAGGAAGGGCATGCTCTAAACCTGCCACTAAATATGGGCAAACTTCCCATCTTCTCTATGCTTGGAAAGAAAGAATGGGAACATCTCCCTGTAATCTATAAACTTCATGGGCCCTTAGCATCAGGTAGATGCTAGTCTGAGAATCTGAACCTAAAAGATCAGCACTGTAATTGCTGTGTCTTCTCCCTCTTCTGTCTTGTAGAGGCACTACAGCTACATGGCAGAGACATCTGTGTAGTGTCCCATCCGTGACTGACATAAGGGAGGGTTGTAAAAAACTGTCATTAAACATGCGAAAGCAACACTGACGTATGAAGGAAAGAGGGAGATGGATGGGAATCTGTGCAGATAGAGTAGGTACACAATGTGACCGAGCAAATGAGGCACACACCTCATGATTTGGAAGTGGACATGATCTGTTCTCAGCACTTAGGCGGAAGCAAGAGGGTGGTGCATTACAGCATATTGACTCTAAATTTGAAGTAGGGAAAGTATTAAACCATTTCCTCATTGTCAAAGGGCAATCAAAGGGCTCGTGGATAACAAAGCCAGTTTATCTAAACAAAGAGGCAATTGTATTTTGCATACATATCATTTTATCCAGGAGCTACGATGACTCAAGCTTCCTATCTTGCAGCTGATGGCATCATTAGAAGGTTTCTGCCCTGAATTAGAACAGGAACCCTTGAAGGAATAATAGCCTCATGATTCATAGCCTCTTGTTATTTATTTGCTCTATAAATTATTTAATCCCACTGCGCAGTGCTCAGGGTAAGGCTGAGTGCAGTGCAGGGGCTGCCAATAAGCATTAAGGCCTGGGATGGTGGCCTGGCAGAGGCCCAGACAAGAATACATGCAGGACCGACTCTTTGAGGTAAGGCCTAAACACATTTGCAGGTTTGCCCGGTGCTGGGGAACTTACTACCTGTGACTTTTGCTGGAGTACGTACATTTTCCACCAACTTTGAAGAATGGTGAGATGTGTTGGCCTCACTCCAGTTGAATTTAATCACTCAAAGCTCCTCTAATATTTCCTAGGCTCAGTGGGTTGTAGAAAACTGTCATTAAACATGCAAAAGCAACACTGACGTTTACTCTGCGAGGAGGGAGAGAACATATGGAGCGAGCCCACGCTCTGTGCACTGCAGCACTTCGGAGACTGGATTAGCATCTCTTTTTGTGCAGTTGCTAGTCTGGCCTGGAAGGTTTGTTAATTGACAACTGTTGTTAACATATCCTTGTGCTATACCGATTGCAGCTGCAAGTACGAGCCTAACACAGTTTTAAACCTCCTGATGCTCCATTTCTCGTAACTTACAGTGGGTTAGCACCAATAGTCAGATATTGGCATCATGTGTTAGGTCATACCTGTTAGCAAGATGTTTACTTTATTGATGCCTCTCTCTTTTTCATCACCGCCCCCTCCCCTGCCTCCCATCAACACTCAATGATCATGTAATAGAGTGTTTGGTTTTGTGACTTTACTCCATGCCATATAACTGGCATCAAAAGATAAACAGTACCCACAAAAGCTCTGGAAATAATAGATTTTTTCAGTGAAAAATTGTATTTTCAAATACACTTCACAGCTTTTACATGGCAATAAACACTTCTCAGAATGACCTTCTGAGCAAAATGGAAGTAGCTTTCTTTAACCCCAGTTCTTTTATATTTGCAGCTTGATATGAAAAATACTGAAGTGAGAAGTAGTAAATAATCATTCTCCGCTAGAGGGAAATACTGCAATGAATATTTTCGAATCAGTGCTAAAGGTCTTTTCTGCACAATAAAGGGAAAAGATGGAAGAGGAACAGAGCCAGCTGTAATTAGCTTATGGATTTTGTAGTTCCTTTCCTTTTCATTCTCTCTTTGTATATATATGTGTATATATATATATATATGCATACATGTATGTATATTTCATTTCCTGAGGCTCTTTCATGGCTCCCCCCAAGCCCTTCCCACTGGAGGGAAAAAAATGTGAGCTCTGGACATCTTGATAGCTTGGAAAACTCTGGGAGAATCCCAGGTCGGCACCTGAGCTCTTTAGTTGCAGTATCTTATGCAGCTCTCCCAGGACGGATGGAAATGATCTAAGGACGGTGACAGGCTTTAGGGTGAGCTCCAGAACTGTATTTCATGTTCAAATAAAATTGGCCCTGTATGGGTTAGACTTTCTCTGCATCTATAAGCTGTGCTCCTTGTCTGTGCAATTCCCTTATTCAGCACTCATTTCCAGAGTGCAAGAAATTAGGTTTATTTCTTTGACAGCTGACCTAGAAACTCAGGGTCGTATTCTCCTGCTTCTTGGTGGAGAATTATATCACATCCGTTACTGTAGCATTTTTTTTAATGTCAAAAAGATCAGCAAGTCCCATATAGAGTTCATGAGGCCTCTGGCAGTTTCTTTTTCTTGGGTCAACACTCTGCATAGATGGCAGTTCTGTTGGGAGGGGAAGGACTGGATGAGATGGAAAAAATAATGCTTTTTTTTGTATCGTTAACATCACTGATGGCAGTAAAGTTCTCTCAAAGACAGGCCTGGCTGCGTTCCTTAGAGACCCCCCAGACAAAAAGCATACTTTCTTCCCACTTGAATCATTTCCCCTTTGATTATAGCTGTTTTGTCATCAGTTTTCACACGCATTGGCTCACAAGAGCCAAGCTGTCACCAGGGGTCAGAGACTGAAATTTGGTCTTTCACGGAGCAGGGATTCAATCCTTCAGCTGCTTTGAAAAATGAGACTTTGAATTGATGTCAGAGGCTATCTGCAAGCCAGGGAAGGGACTAGAGCAGAGGCTTCTCATGCTTGGTACAGCTTCAGCCATGCAGACGGCAGCATTTTGCCTCAGCTGGAATTGAGTGGCATCCTTTAATTGAGGTTCAGATATGGTTGCTCACAATAATCCAGGCTGATGCTGACAAATGCATAGATTGTAGTAGCCCTGTCCCACCTCTGGGAAGAAGAGATAAAGTTTCTTTGCCAGCTGAAGGTGAAAAAAGGCCTTTTTAGAAATTAATGCGAGTTGGTTCTCCAGGATTAGTGAGGAATCTGAAAGGACTCTAGAGTTTTGCACTGTTCTTGATAGATGGGCTTCTTCAAAAGACATCCCCCCCCGAAGTGCATTTGGCCCTGAAATGCTAGCAGGAGAGGTATTTTATTACCAAGCTGTATCAGTTCAGTGAAATCTTCTGTCTCCAGACTGACCTGGATTCTGCAGGTTACAAATGCTCCATCTGTGGCAGCGGATATTACCTGTGAGGCAGTGTGTGTGGGCTGGATATAAAAAGAGGAAGAAATACTTTGGTAAATGGAGGACAAAAGGGGTGGCAAGACTGACTCCAGCGCTTTGGGATGCCTCACTGTTAGATCTCATCATGAGTTAACTGTTTCTAGGCATGGAGAATGCACAGCAAATGGCAAGCACTCATATACTATTCATATGCCATATGCCCAACAGGTGATCTCTAAGAGGTCCTATTTAAGAACTCTCCATCCATACACTGAGGGGACTTTGGATGCAGTCCTGAGCATCAGGAGAGCTGCCTTCTATAAGGCCAACCCCTACAAAGCTGCAAAGACTCAACGAGAAGATATTTTTCTTAGTATAACCCTCGCAGGGAGCTCTGCCTGGGACCCTGTCTTTGGGTCTGCATGTCCCTCAGCGTGTAGCTGCAGCTCCAGTAGAGATAGCCTTGTAGGGAAAGCATCATGGGTGGCCCATGAGCAGGAAGCAGAGAGTAATAGGTTTTGTGTTGCCCCAAGGAGAGAATAGAGATTAGAAGCAGTAAAAAACTGAGCATCTAAGCCCTCTTCAGAGCATTGGCCATGGAAGAGCCAGAAGAATCAGTGATGAAATTAAGTCAATTAAGTGGTGAAATTAAGTTATTGCTGTGGGGGACAAAGGTCTTTGTGCAGATGCTGAGGAGATACGGGTGTGAGCAGAGTGAAAAACTTCTCTGATACCTTGTACAACACAGGCCACAGGTTTTCACTTGGAGCGCCCGTATGGCATCTGATATCTCATGTTGAAAGTGTTTCTTACAGAAATGCATTCAGTCTTTCTACAGAGATGGAGCTTTCACCATTTACCTGGGTATTTTGTTCCAGTGATTAATCATATGTGCTCCTAAGAAACTGTGCACTGTTACTATGTTGGATTTTCTGGGTTTCACCTTCTGGTAATTAGTTCTTGTTATGTCTCTCTCTGCTAGATTAAAGACCTCTTTTGTAGCCAGTATTTTCTCCCCATGTGGGTAATTATACCCGGTCGCCACGCTGCTTCTCAGCCTTATTTTTGATTAACTAAAACAGATTGAGTTCCTTAAGTCTTTCGGTGAAAGGCAGCAGGCCTTTTGTTGTTTTCTGACTTCCAGTTCTTGATTTGCATTTTGTTACTATTCTCTCCATCCTGTCCAGGTTTGCTACATCTTTGTAAAAAATGGGTGCCAGAATAGGACTCCCTGTTCTTCTGCCAGCAGCACTTATCGGGGGCATCAGCCATGCCAGAGCTTTTTATTTTTACAATTTTTAGAGTAAGCAGTAAACTATTTTGCCTTTTTTCCTTCCTTCTTTTTCTTTAAACATCTGAACTCAGAAAATCTGCAGATACTCAGAGGGAACCACTGTCTATCAATCACAAGGGCAGCATTTCAGCTCATTTCTCCAGGCTGGGCTTTTACGTCTTTTGAGTTTCTGTCCACATCAGGCACGGTTTACTGAAAAACTGCTGCCCTTCCACAAGGCAAGGGTTGCTGCAGGGTAGGGCACCCTGCTCCCCGGTGCCACAAGGACTCAGCAAGAAGAAGTGCGGGAATGATAGCCTTCCTTGGAGCAGATGCCTTTCTCCCATGGGGAAAGCAAGGGTTTCCTCATTCATAACCGTATTTCTACATTTAGATCTATACCACCCATGCAATATACAGGAGATAAAGTCTTTTCTGTATACTGCTCACTATCCCTTTGCAGATATGTTCCACATACCGCATTCGCTCCACTTGCTCCAAGCAGGTCATGTTCAGCTCTTTGTCTGTCATCACTCTCAGAACTTTCCGGGTTCATTCTACTGCTGACACAGAGATTTTTTGAATGTCACAGGTAAACCGGGGTGAGCTTTTTTCTGAGGGGTGTTTCTTGTTTAAAACAGTCCAGAAACTCAGATTACTGTTTTCTTAACTCTCAATAATTTAGTCTTCAGGTGTTGAGATGAAATCTTTCAAACATCAGACAAAACATGAGTTTATTCCATAATTAACCAGAGTAATTTGAATCCACTGATCATTTCCTATTCTAGATTCATTTGTAATACATAAGGTACCATATTATTGCTTTTGTTAATACATTAGCATCAAATGAAGAAGGTGTCTAGGTGCAGCTGAGCTGCTGTTGCAGAGACAGTATTATTTTTAAGGATCTTTTGCCTTTGGAGCACTATATTGAAAGATTTTCATGTTACCCGAAACCGAGAAGGTTACACTGTAGTATGAAATTACAGGCAGCACAGTGGATGTACTTCAGGTAAACATAATCTACAGCAACAATCACCTAATCACTGGTATAATTAAAAATAGACAGGAAGATAGTTAGAGAGAAACAAAATATTCTGACTAATGGATCTTTTGTTGATTACATGCACTGAGGGAAACACCAGAATAAACAGATTTAAGCATGGTTAGGAGCTTAGATGATATATTATTCCTTTCTGTTTGTAACACAAAAGAAAGGGCTCTTTCTGCCAAGCTTGCCTGATTGCTTGTGACAAGGTTTGGAGGGCTGCCTTTAGAACAAATGGAGGTTTTTCTCTTCAGTGATCCCAGCCTGGGTACCTCAACTGGGCATCGGTGAGATGTGACACAAAGCTGCCTTGATCACAGTGCAGGCTTGTGAAGGAGCGTGAGAGGAGGCGGGGGAAACACTTCAACCCTGAGGAAAAGAAAGAGCCATCCAGGGCTGTAAAATAACATTTAAACTGTGCCGTAAAGCCTGTGAGGAACTGAATGCTTGTGGCAGGATGATGGTCAGACACTCAGAGCATGTCCTCATGGAGGGGCAGAGGGAAGTGGGAGACTGTCCCACCAGGCAGACGGAGGCGATACCTTCTCCTATAAGACAACCGTAGAACGACGGAGAACGTTGTGCAGATGGCAAGCTGACACACAGATGGCAGGAACAAAAAGAAAAAAAAGCACACATGAAATTTATGACCAAGTCAGACTTTGAACCTGGATCTTCTGAGTCCAATGCAGAGGCTGCTAGGGGGACTGAAGAAGCTGTGTTGGAAGCAGAGATGGAGGGAGCACAGTCAGGGGCATGGTGAGTGTCTAGATCCAACCCCAGGAGACAAAACGAAGCCAGCACTGGGAAGGGAGTGAAGCTGGAGCACTGAGGACACCCTGAACAAAGCTACACTGTCCTTAATCAGCTTAGATGCTCCCTTTGCTGCAAGCCAATACCAGGGTGTGCAAAATTCATATATGTCTACCTGCCAGCCTGCTTTTATGACCACAGTTAACTGCCCTAGACCATCAGACACAGTTGTCTAGAATGATTAGACAAAAGAGATGGAAGGGAAAAGCAAGAAAAAGCAAAAGACGACAAAATAAAGAAAGGAAAAGAGAGAGCTCTTTGATCAAAACCTTCTATGGTTAAGATTTAGTATTATTATCATTGTAATACCTTCTACTGTAGCAGTGGACCTTTCTCAGGCACAAGATGCCAGCTGGGATGAAACAGCTGCAAAGCTGGTTCACTTTACAATGTGGGCTCTTGCCTAATAAGGGCTGAACTCTGGCCATCGAATGCATTTCAATTAGAGCCTGAGGTTTGTCCCTGAAATGACAGAAAATTCTGTTAATTAGCCTGCTACGCACATCTTCCAGGTAGAGTCTTTTGCACTGGCTGTGGATCTAAGCGGGAGCCAATCTCTTCTTTTGACTAGAACACTGCTCCCATAGGAAGCAGTCTCTAGCAGGGCAGTGTAGATATCACAGGAACACATCCCATGCAGCAGTGGAGGGCTACAGGTTCTGCAGAAGGGCTTTGGAAAGGAGCAGACCCACACTCATCTCCTCAACCGCCTCCTTCTAACACAGAATATTTACGTATAAACATTTCCTTGCTTCGCTCTAGTGAGCCAAGAAACAAGCTTGCGTTTAGAGGGAACAGTTCAAAGACCATGACTGACCACCACCAACTTCCTTGGGGTTTAAGTCAGGTCATCGCTGAGATGCATTCCTGGAAGCCAAGTGAGGTTAGGTTTGGCTCCAGATATCTCAAAGCAGAGGGAAGACTGTTATTAATGCTTCCTCTGCTAGAACCTAGGATTCAGAGGAAAAAAAATGAATCAGGAAAATTGGCAAAACAACTTCTCACCAGCTGACTGTACCTTCCTAACTACAGCATCCTTCCTAGTTGTTTCTGTGTGATGTCTTTCAATCAAATAAGGCTGGGAAAAGGAGGAAGAGAGAAACAGCCAGGGCTGCACACTGCATCTGACTCAGACCTTCCAGCCTAGATGTCATAGCTCCTTCTGGGCAGAACTGGGTATCATTATCCTCATTTTGTGAATGAGAATTTTAAATGGATTCTCTTAAATCACAGAGCAAGCTCTTCCCAGAGCTGAAACATGCAGTAGCTTTCACTTGCTTTTAATTGCTCACTTGAACCATTGTTATTAAATAATGCTGTTAAGGAAAAACCTAAATGGCCCTACTGTGACAGGATATCTGTTATGTTATGTTGCCTGGTAGGCTTACAACAAGAGACATAATCGTGTTGGAGCTAAGTAGATGAGATGATGGACAAATGGACAAAGGATGTGTTCTTATTAAAAGCTAGCTAGGAAGTTAGGAACTGTCCTGCCTAAAAGCACTTTATGTGTGACTGAAATTTCGCCATGAGAATTTTCAAGTTTGACAATAAATTCTAATTCTCCACTGAGAAAATGCAGATGACAGCTCCTGAGCTGCCCGCTTGGCAGGCATTTGTCAACTTTGTTTTCTGTCTTCATGGATGCAGTGAGAATCAACATGAACCCTTTTGACAGGCAGAACGTCAGCAGCCAAAAATTAAGGTAATGAATTCTGTTTTAATTTTTCTAAAGTTAGGGGAGGATTCCTCCTCAGAATTTCACTTCTGTGGAAAGCACTTGTATTTAACTCCTCCCTTTCAAATATTCAGGGCACACATCATCATTGAGTTTTGTGCATGGTGCAGCAGGTGAAATTCTGAGGTATAAAACAGACTATAAGCCAGAATTTCCTAAATGACTGTAGCTCCTAAACCTGAACCACTTTTTTTTTTTTTTAATCTAAACACTATCATATCATAAAATAACAGAGTATCTTAGAACCAGGTTTCTGCTCAAAACAAGGCCAACTTCAAAATCAGATCGGTTTGTTCTGGCTCTTTCTACCTGAGTTTTGAAAGCCTCCCAGGATGGAGACCGTACAGCCTCTCAGGACTTCTGTTCTAATGCCTAATCACCACCATGGCGATTTTTTTTCCTCTTATATTCAATCAAACTTTCCTTTGTTGCAACTTCTGACCTTGGCCTTCTGCCTCCTGTCCTTTTGCTATCCCTTTCCCATCTTTAATAGGTAAAGACAGCAATTAGAACTCATTAGCCTCTTTTTCTCTAGTCTGAAAAAGCCCACTTCCCTCAGCCTCTCCTCATGCAGCACATTTGCCAGTCCCCTGTCCATTTGAGGGCCTCTGCTGGACTCTCTCCAGTTTTTCTGTATCTTTCCAATACCAGAGCCTGAAACTAGACGTAGTACTCCAGATATTGCCTAACAAGTGTGAGATAGAAGGGAATAATCATGTCCCTCAACCTATTGAGACAGGCCTATTGAATGTACAGATGGGGGCTAGAATGGCACATGTTCCTTAACAGGGACTTGCTAGGGTGAGCAGGATGCCAGGAAAAAAAGAAAGGCTGTGATTCTCAGAGTGGCCAGAAAATACATCCTTATGCAGCGTATCATTATTATATGCAGAATGGAGTCGCAAAGGCAGCAGCAGAAGTTGCATTGCTCTCAACATTTTCAAAAGAAATCATTCAGACAAAATTAGAGGGGAGAACTATTCCAAGCTCAAGTACCAGCTATTCAGAAGTAAACGTAGAAATGAACTGAAAAAAATCTCTTTTGGCTCAGAAGTCTACTTTAATGTGGGACACTGTGTAACCAAATGTAGTTTCTGACTGCTCCAGCCTAGCTAAGCTTAACCTGATTTAGATGTGTGTAATAGAGGGTGGAAAAGCAGGGTCACTTATTAGGTCTATCATTATTTGGCAGGCCAGTCACCACAGCTCCCAGTGTTCTCTGCTCCTTAGCTCAAAGTAATCTCTTTGGTGTGGCTTAAACTGTTATTCTTCTCAAAGTATTTATCTGTGGCTGAAGCTATACAAACATGCCATGCTAGTTTACTGGGGTTGAGCACATTAGCCTTTTCCTCAGTAGCCAGCCATTGATTTACCAGTGTTTCCAATAACAAGAAAGAGGGAAGTCAAACCCTGAGTAAAAGAAAACCACGTGATTGTTAGAACTGTTTGATGGTTATGAGTCATATTACAGAGAATAAAATTTTAACAAATAAAAGGATTTTTCTTTTGAGAGGGGATAACTAATAGGAGGAGAAAGTGCCAGCTCTACCTCTTGTAAATAATTGGCTGTTAGGGAGGAAAAGAGATTTCCCGTATGAGCAGCACCAAATCTGTATAAAGCCAAAACTTTGTTATGTGTGAAGGATTTTGGACAGAACTTGCTGAAATAAGCAAGCACTACCCTGATGCAAAGTAAACTGAAAGGTAAAAGGTCTGGCCGTGGTTTGGATAGAAACAGAGGATCCTTTCTGTGCGCTGCCGCCGACGTCCCACGTAACTTTGGGCAAGGCACTGAACTCACCCAGTAGCTCCTGTTCCTTTGGCAAAGTGAGGACACCTGCTCAGCGGGGCTCTGTGAAGGTGATTTTCCTAAAGGTACATTGGCAGCGCCATGTAATAATGTACCATGTGCTGTCACACTGCTTCTCTTCCCCTCCCTTTTCCTCTCTCCATTTCCCCAGAGAAAGACAAATTCAGTTTGGTGTTTTCATAGGAACCCTGTCACTAGAGACCCCCCGAAGGACAGGCCAGACCAGCACATCCCTAGCGTACCTTGTATACTTGCACACTGCTTTTTATGAGGCTGAACAATGAGAGAGAGTGATCCATTAGTTATTTTGCTGTCACTCCAAGATTGTTCCCTGCAGCGTATTTTACAGTGCTTTGTCCAGGCCTGTTTTAAAACATGCAAGTGATGAGACTTCCACCAGTTTACTTGGGGGAGCTATTTTATGGGCTAACAGACATCACCGTTAGTATTATTTCTTGTCACATGCATCAGCAACTCTCCCATAAATAATTGCTAACACTACAGCTGTACCACAGGCCAGGGAAAGAGGAAAGAATACAAACAGCGTATCAATATTCCAATGAACAAAAGGCCTCAAAAAGGCAACTGGAGGATCTTGTGATCCTCCAGTTGCATATGATGTTTAGTCATTTTCAAACTAGGGACACTCTGAAATGTCCAGGCAAAGTAAAGGTACCTCCATAGTGATCCCTGAATAAATGAGATAATCTGAGAGAGCTCATTCACACAGGGCAACCCGGCTGAGTTTAGCTGGGCCAGGATCTAGCAGAGTTGGCTACAGACTCTTCTGTTCCCCTGTAAGACCATTCCTAAGTAAATTGCCTCACATACATCATAAGATAAAAGCCTAATTAGAAAAGTTACTGCAGAGCAACTTAGATTCTTTCCTGTTTTTCCTATTGCATCTGAGGAAATGGACAAATGATCAGGTGAGTAATGTCATACTTGATGTAACGTATTTTATTGAAAAGTCATATCCTGCTCTGCAAATTATTCTCAGAGGTCAGCACCTGACATGATGGCACCTTAAAATACTGTATGCAGGCAGGTCTGCAGTGCTCTGTATAAGTGAAAAAAAATGACAATCTTTCTGCCCCTGCTGGCAAACCAGCACCTTTGGTAAGCAGCAGTATACTCTGCCTGGCTACTAATTCAACACTGCCAGTGGCTCTGACTGCCACTGCTTTTCGAAATTCCTTGCTGCAATATTTCACTCAGGGCACTCCTCTGGCAAGTAATTTAATAGTTTCACCATTTCCTTTGTTCCCTGTTACATGTCCATGTCCCTCAACTCTTTAATAAAGCAAGACTGCTGAATACATCTTGCACACTGTTTTTCTCTTAGAATACTGCTTTTCCCTGAAACAGTGAGCAGGCTGGTGCATACTGCACAAGAGATAATCTCACTGAATGACACACCGCAATAGCTTTGAAGACCAGCAAAACAACATAAACAAGCTATTCAGCAAGAAGGCAACAAATGCAGAGAAACCTAGATTTAGAGATGCACCTTCTGACCTCAGGGTCTATTCTACCTTCCAATCAAGGCAGACTCATTCGGTAAGTTTTTTCTTGTAATGGGACTGGTATAGCTTATGCAGCCCTGAAGCAATGCATCCCTGGGGATATTTTTCCAGCGTTTACTAGAAAGGAAGAAGTTTTTCTTAACATTCAAACTTTAGAAATTTGCCTTCTCTAAAGTTCATTGTATTATGCAATGCCCCATTGTACTAAGCCTGCACAAAGTCTTTCCCTCTTGGGAATTTCCTTGAATTTATATGGAGGTAATTATCATATCCCCTTTTAGTTGTTGCTTTGCCAAGATGTATATAGCTTGCTCTTTTAATCTTTCCATATCAATCAAGCTTTCCCGCTACCTTATAATAATTGTGCCTTGTCTCTGAACTCCCTCCTGCTTGTCAGTATCTTCCTGGTGATGGACATGGTGCTCAGAACAGCGCATACGATGCCAACTGCATTTGCAGCTGTGTAGAGAAGCCGCATCATTCATCTGCTTTGCCACACAGCATCCAGAACTAGATCACCCGCCCGTCCTACTGTCTTTCACTGCTCTGCAGCGAGGAGCTAGGGAAAAACACGTTTCACTGATGGACAGCTGTGAACCAATGGAAAATCCCACTGCATGGTGTAAGTCATGATTCCCCCCTAAGAACTGGCACTATACCCTTCAGTCAGCATTTGCTGCCTTTTTTTCTGAGAAGGTATTAGTCACCTAGAACAAAACTTTTCTGAATATGGATTAGGCATTGCTTCTATGTTTTGGTTAGACTTTCTGTGGAAGCATCCACAGAGGTCCAAACAGTCAATAATGTCAAGCCTTTGCAAAGAAAACAGAAGACATTTGGATTTTTTAAAAAGTTGGATACATTAGAAAATATTTTCTAATTTACTTATTACACTGCTCAATATAGTAAGAAATAAGATTGCAATTCATCCTTCCAATCAATGAATTACAAAGTCTAATTTGGTAACATCTGAGGGTCTGCCCAGTTTGCATCAAAACACTTTTGGTATTAGAAGAAAGGATGTCAAATAGAATATATATTTTTAAAAAAGGATTATATCTACTTCTATCACAGTTCCACAATTTGGCAAACAATTTATTGATTAATATTGAAAGAATAAATGATGGCTTTGGCTTCTGCACGCATGTATTGGGACGCTTTGATAAGAAGTTGCTAAGTAATTGGTCTGTCCAGGATTTGAAATCTCTGTCACTAATTGTAGGTCATATTAGAAAAGAAAGTTTGCATACAAAAGTTAAAAAGGCAAACATAAAATTGAGAGAATTCTAAGTAAAAATATGAAAAGAGTCTTCACTTTTGCATGCGTGAAGAGGTTATAAAAGAAGTAAAAAAGCTGAGGTAGAGTAGTATTTTGCTATCTTAGGCGCCACATGGGTGATGTTTAGAGTTCTCTATCTTCACAGTGCTGAAGTCACCATAAGCAGATTGTTGCAACAACAGGGTAATCTATATGTTATCTAATAATGGATTGCACAATGTTATAGTTAATCGATAAGCAAATTCCACCTTATAGTAAAAATCAGTAAACCATTTACAACGGGTCATTTTTTTTAGGTCTTCTTACAAACATTTAACAAACCGTTAGCATTTATCACTTGAGATCTGTAATTAAGACGATACATTTTGAGAGATATATTCAAGCACAGCTTGGAATGCCTGGCTTCTTGGAGGAGTAATTTTTTGACTTGTATTGTGAAGAGAATGAAACTGGAAGAACAATTTGCCTCCTTTGGCCTTAAGATCAAGAATTATTCTTCTTTCTCATTATTTTTCCCCAAATGCTCCAACTAAGATTTAGTACTCATATTACTTTTTTTTTTTAAGAATAATTTTCTGCCCTTGTTCCTCACTTTTCTCTGAATCTTTCTCCTTATTATTCAGCTCTACTAGCATTTGAATCTCCTCCTGATTCAGCTTTGAATGTGAATTTCATTAATGTACTGTTTATTTTTCTTCCAGACCAATTAATAAGGTGATAAATGAGATAGGACATAACACCAATCCCCGTGGCACCCCAGTAGCTACCTCCCCCAAATTAAAACACTGCCATTTATCATTACCATTTGCTAATGTTCTTTCCGCCAATTTGTAGACCCTGTGGCAGTACTCCTACTGAAGCCAATCTGAATTAATTATTCAAGTACATTCATGGGAGATGCAATATCAAATGCTTTATGGGAAACCAAAATGCACTATGCCAATTACATTTCCACTAGGCACTACTACTTTTATTCTGTTTATATCTATTTGTGAAGATTTATTATTTTATTATTTGTACTTCAGTAGTGCCTGAAGGACGCAACTGGGCTGAGGATCCATTGTCATGTTTATTGCTAAAATTTTATCTCCAGCTGTTTAGTGATTCTTTTTTCTCTTTCTCTCCCCCTGTCTCTTATACTTGCTTCATTTTCACTGCAAGGATAGAATTTAAATTAATGAAACTATAATTGCAAGTTGCAAGGATCCTTTTTTTTTGGAAATCAGGTACATTTTCTATATTTTGTATGTCTGCTATTTCTACTTTGTCTCTTTCTAAAACCACCTTGTTGTGGTTGAAAATAGGCTCCTCTCTCTCCTTCCCTAGCATGCATCTCTCCTGCTGTGCATTCCCCACTGGAGCCCATATCACTGATAATCCTGTGCCTGCGAAGTCTCAGTTAGTTGCATAGAGATGACTGATGTCACACTCAGAGGATTAAGTAGGAAATAAGCAGCAGGAGCACATCATCTTTCAAGAGACAGACCTCATCATGTCTGTGCAGGAGAATGCTAGAATCATATTTTTAAAAAATGCAGTGGTGCCTCTTGACACAAGAAAGAAAGCTTCTATATGCCAAACTGAAAATACAATGATTTAAAAGGAGGGGGAAAAGGATGAATATTTGAACAAGTCTGGTTCCATCCTCAGCTTGTGGACAGATGAAGTGTGTGAACGGTCCTTATCTGACAGCTCTGGTCTTTTAGGCTGCTCCCAAAAAGTCACTTCGCCTATAAATTTGCAAGTCCATTATTTTTAGTTTTGGGTTGTTTTGTTTTGTTCTTCTTTTAAATAAATAGTACTTTTCCACCGTGTTCTCTGCCTTTCCTTTCCTGGGACTGCAAAGTAGCAATGCTAGTTCAGGAAAGACACTAAAACCTCCTAGCCCCTAAAACCTCAAGAAATCCCAGGCTTAGATCTTCCCTCCCACCTAGTCTTCCCAGCAATGCTGAGAGTTTCCCATCTGACTGTTCTTTTGTATTGAAGCTATTTCATGACCTGAAAAAGTCATGAATCAGCTGCACTCTGAATTTCTTTGAGATCCTTTATCTACCACAGGACAAGAAAGGTTTCCATTCCCACTGTTTCCTACAGATGCTGTGGAGCACAAGGTACTTTTAGTGCCATGATGGCATCCTCCTTCACAGTGCTTGAGGAAATTTGGCTACCCAGCAGTATCTTTCCTATGTTACAGCTTTGGGCTCCTGCTGCATCTGGAACCAGATCTATATCCCTTGCCTGCTGTGACTTGTGAAGCTGCCTGTTACTGCCTCTTGTTCTTCTTCAATATGCAGGGAAATATTCAGCATCTCTCTTCTAAATGGTCTTTGTACATTCCCCTCTGCTGAGAGTTATGTGCAAACTAATGGCCAGATGAAGTTAGGCCTTATTTTAAGTTCTATACCTTATAGGTAGATTTATCTTGTGTGCCTAATCCTAAATCTGTACCACCTCACTTCAGGAAAGTTCTGCCTTCTTTCCCAGCTCTCAGTAGATCATTCCTCTTTTCATTCTCGTAAACACGTTCTTTATTTAAGTGAAAATCTAGAAGTCCACAGTAGCCTTAATGTATATTGTACCTTTCCAGCTTGATGGTTTCCATCTCTATCAAGAGAGCTCTGAGAAGAGTCATTGAAAGAGGAGACAACTGCATAAACAGCAGAGTATACAGCTCTTCAGTCAGGTATGTTCTACAGTAGCATTGACTTATTTGTTATTAAATAGAAGCAACCGTCCTGCCACAACCTCACCACAACCTCATGTGGCTTACTCCAAAACACTGCATTTCTTTAGGTAATATTTTCTCCAAGGCAGCCTGGTTTAGTTTAGTAGCATGAGGACCATGAATTGGAAAGTACTATAGGAGAACGAGTCTACATTTCTTTAAAGCTGAAATCACCCCTGCCCTTCAGTTAAGGCTTATTTTCTGTAGAAGTAATCAAAACTATGGATATCAGTATGAGATATAGTTGAGCAAGCAAGCCCTTAGCTTTTTCCCTTCTAGAGTATGCAGTTAGAGTAAATCTACTTTTTTTGATGATGTTAAGTAAAAGTGGGCTGTTTATACATAAAAGTTCAAAGCTATTTTCTGACTGTGTTTCCCTAACCCTGGTGTTATTTAGGAGTCAATAATTCCATTCAAAACAATGCAGTGAAATTACAGTGGAATTGTTTTAATGGTGTTTTACTAGTTTGCAATGATGTGCTATATCCTTGTCTCAGTGCTACAGATAAAGAAGGGAAACTATAAACATCAATGCAGACAGTAAAATCAAAGCAGAGACACTCCTGTTGAGATAAAAGAGAGACTCCAGCTAGCTTCTGAAAACTAACAAATGCATGTTTTTTACTGACACAGTAGAGGTCCTTCTGCCAACAAGGACCTAACTGTAAAACAAAAGAATAATTCCCAAATTCAGAGCAAAACCAATTTCAAAACAACTGTTTTACTCGCTAAAGAAAGCTTTTGTTGAAAACTGGAATAGTAGTTGAATACCAGATGCCTAAGAAGCATGATGGGAGATGATAGGAATATTTAGACTTAAATGAAAATATAGACATAAAAGACATATTACAAAATATGTGGAAGGACAAGCAAATGGACAAAAGTATACTGGAAAAACAAATTTCTGTATAGCTGGAGGGATGGTACTATAACTCAAAATAAACTTAGACTTAAATCAGATTAACAATCAAACTTTGTCAACAATTAATCGAATCCCTAGGCATCAAACTTCAGTCTTACATAGAAAAAAATACAGATAAGTCTGCATTACTCACTGCCTGATGAGGATGGTGATAGTGTTTGACACACTGAGGGTGATCAGGAAGGACAGGAAAGAACAATGATGGAAGAGTACAATTGCATCATTACTAGGTAAAATTTATTGTGGGGTGTGATGAGTATGCTGAAGTTGTAGACATTACTAGTTTTCTAGAAGTCACAGGAGGAGAAGTCCTGACCAATACATAGGACTTGATTATCATCACAGAGCATTTCCAGAACAGTGACAGTACAGCACACAACTCCAACATCTCTATTTCTTCCTCAAGATCCACAAGATCCACTACTGTGGATCTGTACTGTAGCGACTTTTGCCAAGGGGAACTAGATGAAAATGGAGGAGTCTTGTTAAAAAGAAGCTGAAATGAGTGGTTAAAATAATAATTTTTTTTGGATAGCACTGAGACAGTTCAAAGATACCATGCTGATTGTTTAGAGAAAATGCATACGACCTACAAATAAGCATTTGAGAAAGACCAGCACCTTATCGGCCAAACTTAACAAAATGGTGGGAGAGCTTTGCTAGGAAGAAGACATTCTTTGAAAAACACAAAGCTGCAGTGAACTGAAACAAACAAATAAAAACCCCAAAATGAACAAAATAAAAGAACAGTAGACTGACTGTTGATATAAAATAAGGGAGGCCAAAAGTGGAATCTTCATGCTGCAAAAAACATAAGCACAAATTATAAATCAGAACAGATTTCAGAGCTTGGGAGACCGCTGCAGTGTCTTTGAGGCCAAGAAGAGATCAAGGAACAGTATGGAACAAAGATAGGAATATCATAACAGAAAAACATAAGTATATCTGATTCTATTAAACATGGAGAACTTGGGGAAATTCTCACACCAGAACTTTTCTTTCTGAAGCATTCATTTGTCCACGTTCAAATGTGGAGACAGTTGCTATCTAGTGACTATACTTTGGAAGACGTTTTGGAATGTCTTCCAAAAGACATTCTGCATTGACACTGAATGACAATGACTTCCCTTAATCACATTTCTTAAATATCTTCAGTGCCGCTTCTTAAAATCCTAATCTCACATGAGATAAGAGTGAGTGTTCTTGTATGGACATATAGGCAGTAGTGTTATGAAAGATAATGTAGCAGTGATTAGTTTTTGCAGACAAGCTGGTTGCCAGTGGAGTCTCACACAGATCTGTGTTTAGACCTACGTTACTCATGAGTTCATAAATTATGTGGAAATGGGCATTAATTGTGAGATGTTTGCTAATGCTATATTATTCTGAGCAACAGAAAACCTGACTATGAAGAACTGTAAAAGCTCACTATAGCACACAACTGGATAAGTATGAGGCAGTGCATACTGGGAAAAATCCTATTTTTATATATGTAATGATGGGTTCTGAGCTGGTTATTGCCATCAGGAATGAGATCTTCAGGTAATAATAGATAGTCAGTTCAGAGTGCCATGGTAGCCAAAAGCAATCAAAAATGTTAAAAATTTTGAGGACGGGATAGCAATCAAAACAGGAAATATCTTTATGCCACTAAAAAATCCATCATGCACCTGCACTTTCAGTAACAAATGCAGATCAGATCTCTTGGTCTCATAAAGAACATAGGAAGATCAGAAAAGGTGCTAAGAAGTACAGCAAAATGATAAAAGTCATTGAACAGCTTTCTTCATAGGCAACAAACAATTTTTTCTATGACTTGTCAACCTAAAAAAAACATAATGTTGAGAAAATGAAATGTGTATCTATTCAATCACAAGAAGTATGGAGAAGATCTTGGCATTTAGGGAAAAAATGCTTGTGAACTATAGAAAAGCAAAGTGCTACACATTATTTTATGAACTTTCTAATCTTTCTGTGTATAGATGTTCACTGAAATTATGGAAAAGTCTAAAGACTCCAGCAATCATACCACTGTGCCAACAGAAACGACATCATTTTTTGCAGATTTGTTTGAGACTAGAATATATTTTACATACCCAAATCCCATTATTTTTATATCATAAAGGCTTATTTACAAATATAAGTTCATAAATATGCCTGCATATGCCATCAGTTTGAACGGCCTACCCCAGAGTTAGCTTGCAAGGAATTACTTGATGAAATAATATTCAAATGACATTGTAGGAGCAGCCAATGTGTTGCACTGACTTAATCTGAGACTGAATCCCTGCAAGTCTGGCGAACCTGAACTGAATCCAGGATGTCAAGCGATGTCTTGAAGGCCCACATTATTTCACCTACTATATTGGTAACTTTCTATTAGAGACCTCCCAGTTGTACTGTAAGTTGAGGCAAGAGAGCAGGAGCCTGAACAGTTAATTGAAAGGTTTTGCAAGTGTTTGAAAGGGAGTCTTCTGTTCCTAAAAAATCAGTTGCTAAGTTTTGGTAACTTCATTCCGCTGGTTTTATCGATTTATAGGGAACTGAGAGCCTAATTAATATTTGCACAGAGAAATATTTCCCTGTGCATGCACTCACACACAGAGGATGACTGTGAGTTTCTCTGCTTCCTGTGATGAGTTTGCTACATACCCCTTATGCTCAAACAGTGGGTGAGATACACAGTCTAATGAGAAACACGGCTTCAGATGAACTAAACCTTTAAAAGTACTTGGAAATATGGGTAATCACTGCAAAAGAGATCTTTCAGTGACTTAAGGCAAGGGTGCTGGAGCGGTGAGCAGGCAAAAACTAGATATGAGGAGGCCAGGGTCTGCTTGTACTCTCTCAAGTCACTTTTTACTAGGAAGTGTGTTTTAAGCCCCTCCATTTTATAGATACAGGAATGCTGGGGTGCATTAAGAATCTGGGGTGCATTAAGAGGAGCGTCTCCAGCAGGTCGAGGGAGGTGATCCTGCCCCTCTACTCAGCCCTGGTGAGGCCACATCTGCAGCACTGTGTCCAGTTCTGGGCCCCACAGTACAAGAGGGATGTGGAGCTGCTGGAGAGAGTCCAGCGCAGGGCCACGAGGATGATCAGGGGCCTGGAACATCTGCCCTGTGAGGAGAGGCTGAGGGAGCTGGGCCTGTTCAGCCTGGAGAAGAGAAGGCTGAGAGGGGATCTGATCTGTGTCTATAAGTACCTCAAGGGAGGCAGTGAGGAGGATGGGGCTGGCCTCTTTTCAGTGGTGGTCACTGACAGAACCAGAGGAAATGGCCACAAACTGAAGCACCAAAAGTTCCACAGGAACTTAAGGAAAAATTTCCTGACAGTGAGGGTGACAGAGCCGTGGAACAGGCTGCCCAGAGAGGTTGTGGAGTCTCCTTCTCTGGAGATCTTCACGACCTGCTTGCATGCAGTCCTGTGCCACGTGCTCTAGGTGGCCCTGCGTGTGCAGGGGGGTTGGACTAGATGACCTCTGGAGGTCCCTTCCAATCTTAGGCATTCTGTGATTCTATGATTCTATGAATATATGCCAAGGAAAGCCATCCTCCTTGTCCTGGTTGCTATTGACACCAATGGGATTGACTTGGTATGCTGTTGCAAGAGAGCAGCACTCCATGGTCTGTGGTTCAGGTATTGCTTGTGATTCCCATTTGTGCAGGAACAACTTGGCTACAAGCTTGTCAGCCCTTTCCAGAACATGAGTTCCTGCTGCTTCACATTCTTCCATCTGTAATTGCTTGATCAGCCCTCTGGAAACGCCTCTAAATCCAGCACAGCAGTTACTAATAACATGTCATATGCCTTATCCATATCTGTGCTTTGTCCTTCTGTGTGAAATACCAACCGAGCCTGATACAGAACCTGTTTCTTCATTCAGGGTGCCTATCAAGAGGTTTCTAATACTTAAATAGAGCACATTAGATAAAACATGGAGCTTCAGTTCATTCAACTGACCTTTAAGATTCCATCCAGCTCAAAGCCTGGGATCACATGAGAGCCTGAACTTCTCAGGTGGCAATGTTTATATACAGCCTGGAATGTGCATCTTGTTCTGTAGATGGGAAAATGCAGGTAAACCTCAGTGTGCTCCAGTCTGCCAGTCCCACATCTTTATATGTCATACAGACCCAGATGCCTTGAGCCATATAGCTTCACACATTCAAACCCTGCTCCCAAAATGTCACTCTGACATTTCCTTCAGAGAGCTGCTGTTAAGGTCAAAGTCTTAAAGTGGTTGTCAAAAGTGGGTGACCAAAGTAAACTTGTCTTGGAAAATGAAGTAAAGAGCAGGTTCATATGATCAGGAATAACATGTGAATACCATTCATCATTCCCCATGGCAATGTCTGGTATCTCCGGGGTAGGATCTGTACTTGGCCCCTTGAGGTTATATATACATATATACAAAGATTTGGCAGGTAACTTAGAAAAGAAGGAATCATAGCTTTATTTTTTCATGATACAGTTTTAATGGAATTGTTATGGAGAGAAGATCTGAATAAAACAAAACACTCAGGTCACTCTAAAGGTAACTGAACTAGACTACTGAGGTACAAGTAAGAAGTTGGCTACAAGTAAGCACTGTGTGTTTAATATACTATAATTATAACTGCAAATTGTACCTCAGCTCAAGGCTTTACAGCAAAGTTGTAAAAAGTAAAATCAATATTAATCTTTAAGGGCACTTTGGTACATTCTTCTTCTTCAAGGCTAAATTCAACTAGGTCAGACCAGGTAGAAGTTGAAAAAATATGAGTTCTGTCTCCCTCAGCCATAAATATTATCTTCAGTATCAAAAGTTGGATTGCTACCAAGTACACGGCATGCTTTCTTGGGGAAGCTCAGTCCTGGGTCTGAGCATCTATCAGAGCTGAACAAAGACATCTGGGATGGGGGCAAAGTGTGCTACATCAATAGAGAAGAAAATCTCACACTTGTGACCTTTGGTGATTATCAGATAGCAGGAACAGATGCTGCTCTGTGGGCTTTAATTTACACTTGCTATAGATGTAGGGGGAGGGCTGTTTATGTGAAACTTCTGTCTTGTAGTTCTTGCTTTTCATATGCCAGCTGATGAAAGCTTCCTTGATTCAGATGGATACTAAACTGGACTTAAATATTGCTAGCCCCTTGTACAAAACCCTCTGGCAGGCTCACTTCTACAAGGAGGGTCACAATGCTCAGTGAACCTAGAGTTCAGTGCCTTCTATCCATCTGTTTTACACTGGAGATGAGAGAACAGGATCATGTGCACAGTTAAACTGCCTACATGAGCATGTCTTCCTTTTCTAGGTCATTTTTGGTAGCTCCCACCTCAGCTGAAAATGTACATATTGCTATGGCTTAAGGAATAAAGAGTGGGCATCGTTATTACTTTCTGCTCCTGTATCTGTCTCCTTTTTTTCCACTGAGAATATTATGAACTACTGAATTAGAAAGATCATATATTATCACAATAATTATTTTGTTAGGGTTAAGCAAAAAGTCTTCCCAGAAGTGCAGACACGCTTTTTTTGAGCCTCCAAAGACTATTTAAGAATTCATTAGCTGTTAACTCACTATTGTAAGGGTTGGTTGAGTAATATCCAATGGATAATTTATTTGGCAAATATTATTTTTTTAAAACAAATTACTTATCTAGTTTAAAAATATTATTCACAAAGATATATTTCAGAGTGAGTTATTAAATATATTCATCAAATAAGTTGCTCAACAAATTTTGCAATATATATGAATAAATTACTGAGCTTATTTATTATTCATTTAATTCTAATTATTATTTTAAGTATTTATGCAGCAATCATAGTGCAGTAGTGTAAGTAGTCAGTGACACAAATGACAGGTTTTCTGATGGATCTGTGATATATCTAGGGCTGGACTAAGGAGCAGGATAAATGGTCCTGTCCTCATCCATACTCAGTGGGAAGATTCTTGTTAATCACCTGGTGAATTCTGGATTGAATTTTTGGTCCTAGTTTCAGGAATTAGAGAGTTGCAGAACCTTTCTATCTATGACTGGGAGGAACATCCAGAAAACAAAAGCTGGCATCTTGAATCTGCTGACAGCCTGAAGCAGCCACTAGTAGGACCCAGAGCTTTGCTAGTGACGTGTGAGTTACAAACCTTTATCTTTAGGAGTAGGTAGTATAGGCTGATGGAGGTAAAAGGATCCGACTGTACGCTATATAGTTGAAGGTGTCACTATATAATTGGAGACCTGAAGTGTTAAGATGGCCCCTCCAATGCCTACTGCTAGCATTTCAGTGTGCATTGGGTATCTGGCCCCAAAGAAGACTCTGGAAGAGGAAGTGTGTGTCCAGAAAACTGCTCCCTCCTCCCTCCCTTTTTTTTTTTGAAATTTCTTCTGACAGAGAGCTGATGAACTAGACTTTGTTGTGGATTTTGTCTATTCAGTTCTCCTTTACTCTTTAAGAGGTAGAAATGTTAACTTAGAGGAGGAGCAATTATTGGAGAAAGAGGAACCAGAACTGGACATGTTGCATTCCCTATGCACTCTGTCACAGGGAGAATAAAATTCTTCCCAAGACTGTTACTTGAAACTAGTGCTAAATGTGATCAATTCTCTTTCTCTCTCTCCATTTTTTTAAAGCAAAGGACAGTTCTTGTGGAAGGACAATTTAATTCGCAACCTGGTCAATCTGAGTGAAACAGACGAGAACTAACACTGCAAATGACCAATTTTATTTTTCAAGAAAGTAGTTCTTTTTCTTAATTTTCTTTAAAAGTTGTCTTTGTCTGACTTTTTTTTTGCGCTGGAGTAATTGAAACTGGAATCTTTAACTTGGGTAATTTAAGTGGTGAACATTCTCTGTCAAAAACTAGTGCACATAGCTGTATGTGGACATGCTGTTCTTTTTTCAGTCCTCAGCTGTCTTGCACTTTTGCTATTAATTGAAAATCAGGACTTGTGAAACAGTCTTTGATTTTACTGAAGTGAGAAACTTTATGGCACAAAACAGGCTTAAAAAACAATCATTTTGAATGACATGGTGCATATCTGAAAAGCCTAAATTGTCATTTTTAGTTAATGTCTTGTGGAATAGTCTGTGCTAAATGAAGCTGGCTCCATGGTCCAGTACATCTCTTCTGTTTCCCAGTTGGTGTAGGTCTTATTATAATCTGGAATACAGAAGATGATTTGCTTGAGGCTAAACTGGAACCTTAGAAAAGCATCAGAGACAATCACATCCAGAAAATGCAAATTTGTTACCACTGGGGCAAGAGAGAGTCATACTTTTTTTTTCTTTTTTGGCCTGAAAGCTTCTTTCTAAACATAAAGGCAATCTTTGAGCACTGAACTGTAACTCTGCAGGGCTGCCTTCTTGTTGATAAAACTTGAAAAAGCAATTTACTCTCCTGACCATATTTAAGAATTTACAGTAAAGAAAGGGAGTGGTGAAAAGCCAACCGACCTTCTCCTACCTCTCCTACCTTTTTTTTTCTTTCTTTTGAGAAACAGGATGGAGGGTGGGATGGAAGAGGCATCTCTTTGCTGCTTCCCATCAGTTTGCTCTCCAAAAGAGAGGCAGGACAAACATCAAAGCTTCTCCAGGACTGTCTGCAAAGCTGTAAGCTCCAAGTTTACAGTCTCCTAGACATGCACACAATATATTTGCAAATAAGCTTGCAGTACAGTAAATGCCCATCTGTCTTGCAGTTCTGGAATAGTATAGAGCCTTGCAGCCATTTTCATTAACACAAGTCCACAAACCTTCTCCAGAAGAACTACAAGGACAAGAGGATATGGCCTCAAGTTGCACCAGGGGAGGTTCAGGTTAGATATTAGGATAAATTTATACAGGGAAAGAGTAGTTAAGCATTGTAACAGGCTTACCCAGGGAAGTGGTGGAGTCACCATCTCTAGCAGTGTTCAAGAAATGTGTAGCTTAACATGTATGGTGTTGACATGGCTTAACAGCTATGGCATTGAAGGGTTTACGGTTGGACTCTATGATCTTGGAGGTCTTTTTCAACCGTAATGATTCTGTGATTGTGTGCAATGGTCAGGCTAGAGCGTGGACCTAGCTTTTACCTCCCACATGAGACTCTGGGATCTAGATAAATATATTGCCTTTGATTCTTGTTGCTTTATATTTTATAAGAGGTGTCACCTTGCCCTAAAAATTGGTGGATACACATCTTGAAGCCTCTCCACTCCATAAAGTGGCTCTAAATAGGGAAAGCAAAGTCTCTTGCTCTCTCATAAGCCTCCCCTGAGTTATTTGGCACTTGAGGGAAATCTCTGTACTCTATCAGTTGTACAAGAAGCCAGTAAGTGTGATCGTTTGTGCTCCCTACACAACTCTGTTTCTGCTGGATTGTATTGGACAGCTTGGCAAACCTCATCCCTATTAATCAAGACAGCTGATCTTCCCTGAGAGGCTTTTTTGGACACCCAAGCAACATAAGTTCAGGCTGCATCTACCTCCAAAAATGATCATTGCTGTTTGTAAGCAAGCTGTTCTGTGTGCAGAAGATGGAGGCAGGGCAGAAGGGCTGTGTTCTGGGGCACTGATGCCTGCTACTGGGCAATGACTGGGAAGACTGGGTGCCTGTATGAAATGAGAGAAATTCTCAGGACTGCAGATGGAAAGCCAGTCTGCAGAGGGAACAATGAATCACTGTTCTGTCCCACCCGAGTGCCTCTTTAAGGTTTGCTTTTCCATGTCATTTACAACCAGAACATAAAAAAAAAGAGATCACTGAAAACCTGAGAGAAAGATTCACTGAGTGACATAAAACAAGTGTGCAGGTTAGAAGGAAATGTCACAATCCTTCCTATCCATTTGTTCTTTTGATAATTTAGAATAGGAATGGAGAAGGAACTTTACCTGGACTATACAGTCTCTACAGATGTATGAGTATTGCATGGGACAACAATTTCCTGGCAGAGTTCCATTTGGACCTTGATTTTAAAATGAAAGGAAAAACAAAGCCAAGGGACACTGAGGCAAACACCTCATGATTTATAGGGTTAATTTCTAATGGCACCAAATTGTGTCTGTCATTTGGGCCACAACATCTTGGCTTGCATTTATATACTGCACTAATACTGTACCAGAAGGTTGGAGATAGTGCTCTTGGAAGTGTTCTTCACTGGATAGCAGCCCATAGTCCCTTTTTCATTCTAACACACTGTTTTTAAGCTAGGATGAAGAGTTTCCTATTGAAAGAGTTCTCCAGCTTCATTTTCCTGTCTTCATGAGTATGATGAACCGTGCTTGTTCCACAGGGACGCTGCTTCAACTGTCCCTAGTATCTTCTGACGCAGCGTCCTCATAGACCTTGGCACCTTGTTGCTGCTTTGGTGTGCTGCATCCCTGCCTTGCCGCATGTTCTCTCTCAAATCTAGCTTGCAAGTGTTCTGGATGCTTCATATTCACTTCATCCTCATACTAAAGATCTGCAAGCTCCCCTCCCTCCAGGATTTCAGTATATCTGATTTGCTGCCTGTCACTTTTCTGTCCTTCCTTTCACTGCTATTACCTCTTCTTCAGTTAGGCTACGGTCTCAATTACAGGATCCACATAACTTAAACTTTCTTCTTTGTCCATCATGTCAGCAAGTCACAAGTTATTGCATGTTTATCTTGGCCTGATGGTGCTGCAAAATATTTTTAAAAGAGACATTTTAAAAGAGACATTTTATTTCTTTGAAATGCTATCCCACCAAAAAACAAACAAATGAACAACAACAAAAAAAACCACTCATAAAATGAGCCAAAGGAAAACTGTGCAACAGAAAGGATGTAAAATTGCTGCTGAGATCACTTTAAAATCATGAACAACAGAAAATACAAAATTTGGGTTGAAATAAGGCTTTCATGCAGAAGCCAGACCTGGAAAAGGCAGGAGGTCATGCCAGTTTGTCCTCTTATTGACTTCTGCTAAGATGCAAAAGACACACAGAGGACAGCTGCTCATACTGAAACACAAATTAGCAGCAGCAGTGCTGAAAGCAGTATCATGGAGAAATGTGCTCCTATTTTTTTCTCTTTATTTTCACCTTTCGCTCATTTTGTTTCCTCTCAGGTAAGGAATTTTGCAAACTTCCTTTGACACACTGTGCAGGATCTGATAAACATGCCACAACAATATGTCATATTCCACTCATCCGACAACAAACTTGCATATATAAATGTTAACTTTTATTATTTAACCCAGAGCCAGAGCTTTTGTGAATTTTGCTGTGGTTTGACTTCTCTGTCTGATCAGAAAAGACTAGGCATCCTCCTGAACCAGAAGAAATCTACATCCAGAGGCCAGATGGTCAGCTTCAGGAAAAAGACAGCCAGAGCTGCCATTTCTAGGAAGATTGTAATAGCATAACCTGCTACTGCCCAAAAGTTTGAATGGCTTGCAGAGCGCCTTATTTTCCAGAAATTCTTCATGTCAAGTTTCAGTGTATAACTAAAAGAATATATATTTTAGCAACTCTGTTTCTTTGTGCTAATACTGAGCTATCTGCAGTAGTTACTCTATCATACTACACTTTTAGGATGTCCAGATTCATTGCACAAGTACACGCTTTTAAACACTGTAGCTCACTTGGATAAATGATTTGTCTAGAAAAATGAAATGATAAATTTTAACCTTTTATCAAAAAAGTCCTTTTTTTCTAGAGTTGTACTTGTTATTCATCAGTATTGGATCAACAGGACCAACATATTTCAGCCTAATGGTTCATCAGAGAGGAGCTTGTACAACATTTGCTGACCGTGTTCAACAGTACTGAGTGAGAAACATGTTGAGGGGAAAGCTGTGCTTCACTGTTCCTATCAAACATAACTTTATTTTACCTTTAACAGCCAGGTCACAGACTTTGTGATATTTACAACTTGCTGACTATGATGGCTGATTCAAAGCATTTTTCAAATATATTAAACAATTTTGAGACTGCATCACTGTGCTTGTATAGCGCTTAGCACAATGAACATATGCCCATAATGGGGGAATTCAAGGCTCTGCACCTACCATTTGCAATAGAGCCATAGATATCTTAAAGCTGAGGGCTCTTCTCATACACTCAGTTAGTGGGAAACAGTCTTCTATAATGGGTGAAAGAGAAGAGAAAGCATTTGATCCTCCATATTTTAAGAGAGATAATCAGAGGATGGGAGAGTTTTTTGTCTGTTTGAAAAAATCTTTTTCTTTCTGAGAGAATGACAAGGGTTAAGTGAAGGAAGATTCACATCCTGAGTTACCCCAAACTGTCCCCTCTTACGGAGGAAGAGATCAAACTCTGTCCAACTTGAGTCACCAGAACTTTGAAATGTGTTACATCTCAGATGAATACCTAGTTAATGGGATTATTGGGTTACTCTTTGTTTGCATACTCCCCCTACTTGCGATCAGTATAGTTCTAATCATGCACTGAAGTCTTTTCAGGAGGAAAGTCTGCCAAAACCAGTACATTTTCTTAAGTTTAATTTTCCATAAATCAGTATTTGCAAGCAAGAAGCAACAAAGTATTTTGCTGGAAGACCGTCAAAGTCAACAAGGAATCTTCCATACTAGCATTCAGAAAACATTTGGTATTTACACGCATCTCTGTGAATAAGGTAGCAAAAAGTTCAAGCACTTGAACAGAATGATCCTATGAATTAAAACGGAGAGAATTTGCATATTTTTTAGGGTGCTCTTTGCAACTGCGCTTGATATAACTCCATCAGCTCAAATCACCTCTCTACAGAATGCCTCCTCTGTTAACTGTATTAGAGAAATCATTAGATAATTTTGCATGCCTGAGATGTCGAGGTGAGCTTCATAGTGATGTTAGGAAGTCAAAAAAGAAAAAAAAAGAAAGAAAATGAAAGGCATGGTTCACAGAGAAGAAAAAGAAAAGCTGCACACACAGAAGCAAAGTGACTGCTAAGCAATGCTGGGGACTGCAGGGGACCAGCAGTGTGGAGTGCGGGTGGTTAAAAATTACTAAATAAGAAATGTCACAAGCCAGAAAGCACTGCATACAGAAATTAAATTCGCAGTTCCTTTCTTTGTGTCTGCAGGACACTGAGGTTGGGGGAGTACACAGAGTATGCATGCTGAACTCTAAGATTATGCACAGCAGTCCAGTAACATATTTGCTCTGCTGCCTGCTGGTATGGATCACAACCCGATGATGTGAGTTCCCAGCCCTAACACCATCCATGCATTTGCCATGGCTTATAAGCCTGATATTTTTTTCCAATAATAACTTCCCTTTAGGCACGGTTATTAAGACCTCCGTCACTGTGAAATAGCTTGTGTTCAGTGAGGCAGGCGTTTAATGGGATGTGATGCAGTATGGCTGAGTCTCATCCACTACATTCAAGAAGGTAAATGATAGATTGTTTACTCCCCTAATCCATCTAATTATGGCAGCTTACAGAAAATGGTAGAAAAAGAATTTGTGCCGTAGGTGATGCTGAGAGAGATCTGAGAGCATGTTGATTTAAAAGGCCATAAAAACACTGTCTAAAATATACAGAGTGGCTTGTTGATCTCACTATAAGAGACAGCACTGATAATTCAATCCCTTTGGGTGATGGTCTGTTACCAGATATTGTAAAAAATTCTAGTCTTTTTTGTCCTTCTTTAAAGGGAAAGTCTGAGACGCTCAAGAGGAAAGTCATAATGCTGACCTTATGAAGAAATTTCCTATTTTTGAAGTAAGGTATATATAAAGGGTGTTATTACAATAAACTAAGGGCTGCAGTGCTGGGACATGCGAGGACAGTAGTGCAGAGGATGTGCCTCCCACCTGTTCCCAAGTTCCCATGCCCCATGTCCCCTGGCAGGAGCCCTGCAGCAAAACAGCACCCATTTTAGTGGAACAAGGTCTTTGACACCTTATGCACACCTCCTGTTCACACTGCAGTCACCTGAGGGGCACTCACAGATTAGGGACAAGAGAAGATACTCAGTGTTGTTTCATAGGGGAAGCATGAGGAATAACAGAACCTCATGAATCTGCTGGGCCAGCACCGTGAAAACAGTGCTGGGCCTGTGAATGTTCAACAGTTCAGACCCTCAACATAGTATCCTACCAAGATCTATGTGGCTTCTTTCCTTCTGGAAGCTACTGCAAGCAACACAATTGAGTTGTTCTGTGCTAATCCACACATCTTTAAGGATGTCTTTCCTAACTCACTGACTGGTGTTTAAGGTTGTACAAAGTCTGTGTGTACCTTCCTGTCAGGTGTTTCCTATGTCTTATGAGAGTCTTTCATCTCCGTATGGATTCCCTGGGGCCTAACCTCCCAGGACACAAAAGATTTTATGCCNGTTGTTCTGGGAGTACCGGTGCTAATCAGCACATATTTAAGGATGTCTTTCCTAACTCACTGGCTTTGGTGTTTAAGGTTGTACAAAGTCTGTGTGTACCTTCCTGTCAGGTGTTTCCTATGTCTTATGAGAGTCTTTCATCTCCGTATGGATTCCCTGGGGCCTAACCTCCCAGGACACAAAAGATTTTATGCCACAGACTTCAAGGAGGTTCCCTTATGTACAGAGTGGTCTATTTCAGTGAAACTTGTTAGCACCTCCATCAAAGTGGGTTAAAATTCAGCAGTTCAGATTCCAAAATTTATTAGGGTGTGGGAGAGGTGACAACACTCACGCAAACATGGCTAAGTAAATCTATTTTAATCGGAAGTTGTATCAAAATGCAGTCTTGTTTTATCCAACTGAGTAAACTATTGCTATTTAGTACATGCATCATGTTTCTGGAACACCTTCTCTTCTATAGCTTTATACTATTCTATACTATTACTGTTAGCAATTCTGCTAATTTATGGATTTCTCTCTTATTGTATTGTTTATCTCTCTGAACATTTAAAAATAAGTCATTTCTCCTTCCCTCTCCCTCCCACCCACCCCCACCTGCTATTATTAAATGAGGTCAGGTGCTTTTAGAACTCACTGCATCTAATAATCTAAAAGGTAATCAACATTTCTAATAGAAGCTGGCGCTGTTGGTTTTCATGGATGGTACAACTTAGTAAAGGGTTTGCCAATTAGAGTTGGAAAACTCTCTCCTTGGGACCACCACTGTGGGCTGAGGAGCGCTAAGGAAGCCAGCCTGATTTTGGTGTGTTCAGCCCCTCACCCCATGACTTGAGCGCGATCATCATACCGACAAGGGAGGAAAACTGGACCTTGCAGCAACCCAAAGCCAAGGACAACAACTGTGTGGCAGAGGCTGTCCTCTTCGCGGGTGACAGCAGGTCTGCCAACTTGCAGAGCGCCTTGGGATGGGGATGCTGTTCCGCAGTTACTTACCTGGGATTGAGTGTACATTGATCGCTGAGGTGATGCATGGTCTAAATCAGTCAGAATTGGTTTGTCTAGTCCATTTGTTTGGGTACTCACCCAAACTTAGTGTTAAACTAGCTGGCTTTCTCTGTTTCCTAAGTAGTTGTTATTAGTTGTTATAACTTTTTGTGTAATTGAAAGGTAAGCGTTAAAAGCGTTCCAGTTGAGCTAAGTTTCTGTTAATAAGATTTGTTGCTTTGTACCCTTATAATTTGTGCAATAAATTTTTGATCTTTGAAACCAGCTATGGAGTTGTACAGTAAGTCCCCTTCTCCCTGCTACCGTTTTCCTTCGCACCCCATGAAACCCACACTGTCCAGGACAGTAAGGTAGTCGCTCATACCACAACAATGTAAGAGATGGCATTTTGGTTAATAGGAAATGGAACAAGGGCTTCCAGAAATATAAGCAGGAATGACTATAGCATGATTTGCCATAATGTAGCTGTCAAATCACTAAAAAAAAACTCTTACTAAAAGTCCCTTGCAAATAGAAGGTGAAGAAGGTGCGTAAGGTGCTTGTGAGCAAGAATCAGGTTCAGAAACATTTTGCTTCCAGGCAGAGCGAAGTTGTAGCAGTTTGCCTCTTCTGATGATACAAATCCTTCTTCCAAATGCAGGAAGTAAGGGCTTATCAGATTTAGATTTCATAAAAAATAACAAGATTATCCCAAGATCACGGCACTTGCGGTGACTGGATATTACGTTATCCCACGTGTTAAGTCTGTAGGCACAAAATGTCTTTAAGTTTAGCAGGCCTGAACTTAACTTACCTTGCAGAACGCTGGAGCTCTTTCTCCCAGTCAGTCACAGATTCTTCTGTGTTCTGCCATTCTCCAAGTTAGAATGCATTCATCCTGTAAGTAATAAGCCCTGTGTTCCCTGTCTTGGTGATGCTATGACATTATATACTCCCCTTTGACCTGAAGGCTTTGTACATGCGTGTGTAGGTACTACTGTGGAGGTAGAAACTGCATAAGAGAAAAGTTAGGGAAAGGTTTGGTTTTACAAGGGGGTTTAGATGACTAAGACTGTTGATAAGACCATCTGACCAGGGGTCTTGGTATCCTGGCTTCCAACTAATCCTCCAAGCCTAGTCAATGGAAAAGTCAGGCCCCGCTGCAGAGATGTTTCAGGGGTTTAAACAATAGTGCTGAGCAGGAAGGGGACAGGCAGTACAGAGGAGATGTCAGCCATGGATGCTGCATGAAATTCAGTCTGTCTGCAAATATTTCAATGAATTGGGACCTAATCCTAGTTGTGGAGCAGTAAATATAGGGAGGAAAAAATGGGAGCCACTCATAAGGAGAAGAGCATTTACTTTTCCCCTTTTAACAATAGAAAAACAACAGGAAGGGAAGCAAAACTGATAGCTCACTGAGAGGTAAGGGAGAAGATGAGAGAGAAAGAAACTTGCTGGCAGAAGAGTCCACTGTCCCTTACAAATCCCAGCTAAACCTGGTCATCTTTCTCCCTGGTTTTTGAAGAGTAAAGGCAAACACAGTAAAAATCATCAGCCAGGACTTCTGTGAAAGGAAACAACACCAAGTAGAACTACTCCTTTCATATTTTATAATTTATCTGAAGGCTACAGACATCTGTTTAGATGGCCAAGGGAAAAAAAGCATGAAGGTTTTGGGCTAAATTCAACACCACTTAGGAAAGGCGCACCTGGCCTACCATTTGTTATGTTGTCTTCTCTCTGCTTTATGATTTATATTTTATAAATCATTTCCATTGCAGCTCCCCCTGCTTCCCTCCTTCTGTTCCAGTTAGATCAGATTGTAAAGGTTCAAAGCATACTGCTGTTACTTTAATTAAAGTTATTTCCCTCTGCCCTCTCTGCTAGAACAGATGTATTGGAAATCCCCAGGCATTTCCTCCCTGGGCAAAATTGGACACAAATGTGTAACTGCAGAAAGACAAATTTCCTGTGCTGTTCTGGAGACACAGCACCCTTTGGTGCTAACACATCTCTTTTACTCTCTGCAATGAGAAATTTATGGTCACCACCAAGTCCTAAATTCCCTCTCCCACCCTCTTGCCAAAAAGGCTCAGAATATAAAGGCTACAAGGCATATCTGCCATGACTTGGTAATGCTATTGTCTCTCCCACCCATATTCTGGGGAAATCACATCACTGGCTGGTAGTCACTGAATTTACTGTTCCTTGTCCAATGGGGAACACTGGTGCATGGAGATTATTTTGAGGTAAAAAGACACTTGCAGTATTCAGTCAGGAGATGAGGCAGCAAACATATTTGTATCATTATGCTAAACAAGAAAGTGCCCGCTCTCCACCTCCCGCGTTTTAGCTAGCTCATGAGGCAGCTAGTTAGCCTATACAGGCCTGTCCTGGTGAGCATTTAGAGCTATACTTTTCCTGCTATTGGACTTAACTGTCCCTTTTGGTTCAAAGATGGAATTTAGACTCCTGAGCTTTTTCCTCCTCAACCTTGCTTAACTGTTTGATGCTAATTTCTTTTTCTTGTAGCTTCTTTGAAGTACTGCGGATATTATGCTATATGTGCCCTTCTCTCCCATCTCCTAGAGCCTAGCCATGCTCCCCAAGCACCATTCCCAGCCTATGCACACCCAGGCTTTGTGTTAACGAAGCCTCAGAAACGTCCAAACCTAACAGCAGCCTCCAGCAAACCCTGTGCTTTACCTCTGAGCAGAGCTGCTCTTAGTTCTTAGCCACATCCCTGTCAGTCAGGAAAGGTGCATCTTTTTTAGCACTCTTGGATCCCAAAGCCAAACCACCTCTTCTTCCTAGGAAAACAGAGCAGTGAAACCCCATCCCCTTCTCCCCCAGAATTCTGTACAGGTTTACAATGAAAAGCAGAAGGAAAACAGCATTAACAAAGACTTCTGCACACTCCTTTCTAGAGACAGCTTTCCTCTCTAATTTTACATGGCACTCTGGGATTTACCATCTGTTTCAGAAAACTCTCACATGAGCAAAAAAACCTCCGTGTCTTATAGAAAAAAGGGAAATCTTTGAGAACCACACAGACATCTGACAAAGCAAGCTTGTGGAAAACATTTTTATTTAACATTATAAACAGTTCTGTTGCTCCCTGAGAGTTTTTCACAGAACAGCCAGGTTTCACACTGTCCATTCCTAGTCTGAACTCCAACTTCTCAAAGGACTACAGAAAAATTGTCTGTCATTCTCAGAGAAGCTACCATTTCCCTCTCCTTCCAGGCATTTCTGATGGAAATATCCATTACGCATCAATTTCCTAACTCCATTGTACTGCATTCAAGCTGTTATTGACATCTAGATTTCTAGTCTTCCTCTGACACCCTTAGTCAATTTGACATTCTTCAAAGATCCCCAAAAATTCAAGGTTGGATCTAACTCCCAGTAAAGTCTCCCCATGTTCTTGTTAGAAGGAGATCAGCCTGGACTGATCTATGGTCTCTAAGTCAAAATCAACCCGCCCAGACTGCCAGTCTGTATGCTTGAAAATTTAAAGACACTGAGCCCATTGACTTTTCATCAATAATATATATTTCATATTTAAAGCATCCAGGATTGTAAGCAAGCATCTGCGACAGCACACAAAATGATCGCTTTTATTTAAGAGTTAATAAATTAATAATATCATTTAGCTGATGAAACCCTGTGGCCTGAGGCTAACACATAAATATAGTTAAACGTGCAGTCATATATGGCACAAGAAAATGACCCCATTGGGAAAAGATAGTGAACTGGCAAGTGTAATGACTATCTGATGGACAGCCATTGTGTTGGATTCCAGCAACAAGCATAATATGTGCCTTTTAAAGGAACGCAAAGACAGAAAATGACAGCACATACACTTAGGTATGAATCTTTCATTAAAAAATCCCTCAGGCTAAAATTGGTAAACATTTCATTGCTGCCAACAATTTCATGAGGGTTCAGTGCTACACCAGTGACTCCAGGTCAATAATGTCCGGCCATGAAATCTCCCAGTTCAACATGGGTGGGTGCCTGTGTGTTATTTTAAATTATGAAAAATATCTGCAAGTCAATTTTTAATTTTCTGTAAAAGGCCATAGTCATTCTAGAATAGGAAGAGCACATTCAAAAGAGCATGTGTTTAACCAAGAAGGGGACACAGATGGGGGCATGTTCTGGAGCAAGCACCACTGACAGCTTTACAGGATAACTGATGAGGTTTTGGAAAGCAGGTTGCATAGGATACAAAGGACACCTTGTGCCTGTGAGGGTTGTGAGCACCGAAGCGCAGGCTGACAAGATCTGCACAGCTTGCTCATACGCACATCTGCCTCTGCACGCTATAGTGGAGGTGAGAAAAGCCTGAGCTAGCATGAAGACATGCAGTTTAAACATGACACACAAGAGAGTTAGCAATCATATCGTTCACTGGAGGATGCTACAAGATTTGGGCATTTCTGGAGCTTTACAAGCTATTTAATTGCTACCCTTTACAAATCTGCTTCTTGGGTTTTGTCTTTGGTTATGTTTCATGCTAGATCAGAGAGGGAGTTTTTTTTTTAAAAAAAGGCAAAAGAACAGGCATAAGAATAAACGAGCTCTGTGCGTATTGGAAGTATCTGGGCCTGTATTTGGTGAAAAAAATTGGGAATGGGACAGAAAGATTGACTCACACAAGTGCATGAATATGCAGGGCAGTCAAAGCTTTGGTTCTTTTCCTTTTTACTTCTAACTTGCCACCTCCTTGATAACTGTGTTGTGGCAGAGAAAGGACTATGTGCCTTATCAGTTTTGTCTAGCACCGTGCAGATAAAGATCACATGGAATCATTCAAAGCTGTACTTTCCATTCCAGTGAAAGTATCGTTAGTGTTAGTGATGCTTCTGGCAAGCTCAGCTCCTGGAACTGAGAAAATCTCTACCTTGGAAAGTGTTTACTGAGTAGTTCTGTCAGCACTAGAGTGAATGATGCCTAGTTCCTCACAAGCCTGTGGGACTGTACTTGGGTTCGCTGCTGTCTCATATGTCAATCTCAGTGGCAGAATTCAGTAGGATTGGAAAATTCCATGTGCAGTTAGCTTGCATTCCAGCAATGGATTTTATACTGTTATTATTCTGTTTCTGGTAGCCATTTCCCTTTTCCCAGTTCTTTATTCCTACAAAACTTAAAGGTAGGTAACATTTCTGGAGGCTGTTATTACTTTTGCACATAACTGAACTAGATAATAGCTTTCTGGACCTTCTAATCTCTCCCAGAGTTCCCTTGATGACGGTGTATGCCATTCTGGGGAGAGTTAGCAATGATTGCCAGAGCTAGGTCTTCTCCTCCAGCAAACTGAGCAGTCACTGGTGCTGGTGGCAGCAGGACTCCCACCTCTCCAAGGCTCATAGCCACTTAGCTCTGCTCCTGGTGTTTTTTCCCCCCGTGCTGAAGGATCTAGATCACAAACTCTCAGCCACTGTAAAATTTAGTTTTCCCTACTCTGCTGAAAATCCTTTAGGTAACTTTGGCTATGCCATATGCAAGCAAATTGCTGCTTCTCCTTTGCTACGGCAGGAGAGTTGTGAGCTTCTGTTTGGATCTGAGATGTCAGAAACTAACTTCCCCCATCATAGAACTTTTCTCTCCTGCTATCAAGCCTAAATAATCCCTGTAAAAGGTAATTTCTTTCTTAGAGTTCTTAAAACGCCATTTGCATTTAAAACGCTTTTCATTTTAGCTGCCTGTGGTACCCAGTTATGATGTCTAGTTTCAGCCTTTACTTCTTGAGTTCTGTTATTTCCCACATTAAAGCCAAAGGATTGTCATGTTTATCTAGAGAGGGTAATGTGAGGAAATACTCGGAAGCTGAGGTATTTGCTAAAGAACAGTTATGCCTTTGTTCTTCATCAGAGTACCTACTTCAACTGAACTGTAATAAATAAGGATGGGATCTGTACGGGTTTTGGTACTCTCAAAATTTTGCAGCTGTTTGGGGCATGCAGATAGTGCTCCTAAATTCCATGGGAGATTTTAGAAAACTGACCTTTACTAAGGTTAATGTGCCTGCAAAGCTCTCCTTCTGGACTTCAGATGGTCCATATGTACTTTAGTACAAATGAATAGGAGGAAGAGAAGTTTAACTGTGCTTGGTAAGTGCAAATTGTATTACTTTTAGCATTCTTGGACCACATATTTTTTGAGGCAGAGGACCATGCTTTCCTTGCATGTTTATAGAATTTGATGACCCCCATTGATGTTTGCTATTGGTTATACAAATAGTAAGCACAGCAGTGGAAATTAAATTCTAATGGAAATCAGCCCCTTGGAAAACAATATCTGTTCTAGCTACAGAAAGTAGTTTGCTCTCACTGAAGACAGAGATTTGGCTGTACTTTTCCAGGTGCAGGTATTAGTAGAATTTCACTGAAGGCAATTACAGGCACACTAGTAAAACTAGGCTATCTTTTAATCCATATATCAAAATGTCAGGTCTTCCTGTGTAGAGGCAGGAAAAGCTATAAATATTGCAGCTAGACGGACTACTCAGTTAGAAATATTATATCTGGTTCTCTTGTCCAAGTTAGGAATTATTTTACAAACAGCAGAGCACACTAAGCCATTTTTTTGTCTACCAAATTGGTCCAATATCTATTCCTTATTGTATTTGGAATAACAAAGTATAAGAAAAGTCCTCCTAAATGATATGACATAGAATTACCATGCAAAAAAATGCAAGCCTATTTATTGCAAGGCTATTTATGTGGTGAGAGGAGTTTTTTTTGTTTTTGTTCCTGACCAGATGAGTAACTGATTTGAAAAGTAGCATATTAAATGGGGATAGCCACATTTCTTTAAGGAGTTTTCTTATTTAAGAAATATCTATGCTGTACTTGCTGAAATCCCTTAGTGCTACCAAGTTTTTCAGTTTGGAAAATAACTAAATACTCAGAAATGAATGTGTGAGAAGGAATGGTGCATTAGATTTACACGACACTCTTTCTCATGAAAATATTCTCCTTTTTTCATTTTCTAAAGCTAGTATCTGACCAGCTCTGGAACATGCTGGCTGGAACAGAGAATTCTTATACCAATACATTTTAATAGACGAGAGATCTTTAACAGCCCATTCGATCCTTCACTTTTTCCTCTGTTCTCCAACCTGCCAGAGGGTTTTTATATCTGAAGGTCAGCACTCATCCTTTGCTCTGTGATAAGTCGAAGGCGAGGAGCTCTGCAGAAAGTCTTTGGACAGACATGGTTTGTGCTGTTGCAGAACAAGCCGAAGGAACTAGTTGATGCCGGATGGGCAGCGATGTTCTCAGGAAGTATAGTGAGTCTCATCTGTTCCTCTTCTTGACAGAAAGGAAGTTTTGACAAAAAGGAGTCACTTGGATTGTTTGATCTAGGCTCCATATATCATTGGCAACCAGGTATAAATCCCTTTTATAGACTTATAAATCCCTTCTATAGTCTACTTTCTTGTGTTCCCCTCAATACTTCAGCAATCCCTTTCTGCACCTAGTCTGATCTTAAGATGTACTGAGGCAAAGTTAATACTAAAGACTGAAGCTTGGCAGAATGTGCAGGTTTGGGTAGCCATGCTGAAGATGGATTAATTTAATCAAATTTCTTTATCCTTCTCACACTGGTGAGTCATAAACAGCCTGTATTTGTCAATTATCCCTGAGTCTTCCCTCATTTGGAGCTGTTGACGTTAGCTTGAGACTTTATAATTTGCTGTTCTCAGTGTTTTCAACTCTAACAGATTCTTTTTTTATCCATATTCTCCTCTTCAACCTTTAAGTTTATTGCATATAGTGCTATCGTACCTCTGCTTTGATATCTGTATAAAATCTGTCCTTCACCAGACTAACAATGGAGAGCTTTCAGGGTGGAGGTAAGAAAAGTAACAGAGGGGCACTCTGGGTGCCTTAAGGATCATAGAAGATCTATATCCTCCCATGAAGACAAATCAGAGGCAATTTGTTGGCTTTTGCTAAGTCCCATTTATTTCAAACATGATTTATCACCAGGGTTTCCCCTCACATCTCTGAAACAAATGCCTGATGCTTTCCATTCTTGCTTATTTCACCAACCACTTCAGATTCAGCCAGCATCAGTTCCATTATCTCAGGAAAGACCCTGCTTGTGCCGCCTGGAAATAAAACCTTTATCTCTATTCACAGCATTTAGTGAATTCAAGAAATGTGGTTGATGGAATTCTCATAGTTTATCTGTTTTATCAGGTCCTCAGGAACAGAGGAATTTAAGCACTGGGGAAGGCAAGACCCCTATCACCTTAATGGCAGAGTGAAGAAGTGGGATGCGAAATAGCAAACTGATCAAGGAAGCTGATTTCTAGGTAAATGGTGTTTCTGAACTTCCCCCCCAAAAAAAGCATGGAGAGAAGAGAGCTCAGAAGCTGATCTCTCCAGGTTCTGCTCCATCATGGGGAAAGGCAGAACTCCGGGTCTGGTGCTGGGCAGTAAATGTTAGAGGTGACTGGGATGGGTCTCCCAGATACAATCATGCTGAATATCCTTTAACGGAACAGATAAAGCTGTGATTTTGCCTATGACTTCCCTCCTTCCCCTGACTGGAGTATGGTAAATTCTGCATCCTTTAGAGGATGGCAAATTTCTGGTGAAAACAGCAGGGGACTGAAAATGCAGCTGCTCTGAGCATCCTGAGTGTATCCACCAGGACATGTTATGGAGGTGTGCCTACAGATCTGTGCAGTTAAACTGGGTTACCAGGCTCCATCCCACCCCAACCCTGCCTCAGAACCTGTGTGTTAGCTGAGGAAGCATTACCGTTTCAGGGGCAAGCTTCCTTCCACAGCTACCACTTCTTCAGCTACAACTTCTGTGAGATCTCCCCACCACATCTGCACTGAGAAATGCAGGTTTGAGATGAACAGACAGAAGGGAACACAGAAAAACAAAAATGGAGTGTCCTAGGACGTGAGGTTGAGTGGATAAAAATGATAAAAAGACTTCTTGTAAAAAGACTTCTTATGACTGTTCCAGCATACTTTTGTGCCATTAATCTGAGACTTAAAAAAAAAACCATCAAACACAGCATTGATTTTTAGATGGAAAATAGGAAGGAAAAACAAAAGGCAATAGATCAAAGCAGACTGTCATTCCAGAAGGAAAGGAAAGATATCTAGAAGGAAGTGTCAGGCAAGCTTCCATTCTGCCCAGAGTTTTAAGTTACTCCAATTTTCCTACTTCCTTATTATTCTACCTCTACTCAGCACATCTATTTTCTCTAGGACGGGATTTCCAAATGTTTTTAGTCCATGTTTTTTTTTTCAGTCCATGTACATGATGTGTGGACAATGTGATGCTTATAAAAATGAAAGACAAATAGCAATGACTACCTACAGGCACAAAGCAGATGAGCCTTTCCTACATGGCTTTAATACAAAAGTTTGTGCCATATGGATCTGATGTAAGACTATCACTGAATCTCAACCTTCTCTGGTCCTTCGTCTAGTCCTGTTGGTCATGGCTTGCAGTAAGGATTCCAGCCATAGGCTCTTTTCATCTTCTTTTTTCAGAAGTCTCACCCAAGGACACCTCAAATATAGAAAATCTCCTTTCCAAAGCGCACACTAAATTATGAAACCAAAGGTGATTAATCTGAACAAGTTTTAGAGTGTTACTAAAGTAATATATAATGGCATACATTTCACTGTTTATTCTGATCATTTTTTTAAACCTGGTCATTATAACTTGTTTTTAGCCTGAAAGATTGTATGAATGTGTTCTTCTACACAGTGAAGAAGCAGTATCAGGTCTGTTGCACTCGGGAACATACTCATAGATCACAAATCCATAAGAGGCCATTGGGGTCACCTAGTCTGACATCCTGTAAAATAAATTGCTTTTATAAGCAATTTCTGCTTGTATTGAGGAAAAATATTTGAGTCTGACTTAAAAAAATTCAAAAGTGAAAAAGTCATGATCACTTGTGGTCACTGCTTCCAGATGATAATGATCATCAGTCTTACAAACTACTACATTTCTTTGAATCTGAGTGCATCTGCCTCCTGCTTCTCAGTTATTGGAATTTGCTATTCATAAATATTCTATGCATGTGTTTCTTTTTTTTTTCTCTTAGGAAACAAATCCAGCGCTTCTCTGTTTCAGTCATCTAGGAAGAAAAACATTGTTTAACTCAAACAACAACAAAAAAAGCTTTTGCACTTTGTGATTGCTGTTTAAATGATTTCTTCCTGGCTTAACAGAACTCAAACTACTTTCTTCATTGAGTGTGCCCTTCATTCATTGGTGTTTGCATTGGGATTCCCTGGCATCCGTTTCTGCCACTGATAAGCAGTCAAACTGCCAAATAACCCATTTACCCCACTGATGCAATTTGGGTCAATAACTACTCCTGTGGGAACTAGTGATACAGGATTTGACATGGAGGAGGAGATTACAATTGCAAACAGTTTCCAGCTGTTCATTTAGATGTTTAAGTTAAACACTGGTAAGACCTGAAAGATCCTGAAATGTAAAAAACAAAAAAACAAACAAACAAAAAATGATGTAGAAAGTAGCAACCAGATAAAAGAAAATCAATATTACACATTCTTTGCAAAAGTTCTGCTTCTATAAGAAGAAAAATAAAGCACACAGGAAAACAAAATATGAATTCAGAAGCAAAGGGTTAATAGGTTCAGATCAGTTCCAGTAACTCTCCATCACTCACTATCACTGTATTTACACCTCCCACCCACTTTTCCTTTGCCTCTTCTTTTGTGCTGTAATGGAAATGCACTGTTGGATTGCCCCTGTTGACTTTATATGTTGTTTACTAAGTGTGCAGAATATATTTTGAAAGAAACATGTCCCAGGGTACATCAAGCTGTGTCAGACTGTGATGAGTTTTCTCATAGTATGCCAAGCTGGTGAAGCAAAAGAATTTGCTTATGGTAAGGGCTAGAATGATTGATCTGTTTGGTAGCTTGAAATGTGTTGATTATAGGGTGTTGTAGGCTATGTAGGTGTACGGGTAGAGCTCTAGGTTGTATTTCACTGTATTGTATAATAGCTGGCATAAGCAAGAGAGACATTTTTAGCATGTAGTTTAATGTATCTTTGAGCATATTATAGCCTCCTATTTCCTGTTTAAGAGATCTATTTCTAATCACTTAGCAATAGCATCCTTTGATGTCCAAATACCTTTTAGAAGAAAATTTAAGAATGAATACACAATGTAATTTTGAAGTAAAATAAAAATCAGATAGGAAAGAAGACATTTTAAAGCAGTTCTAAATCAGAGTAATTAACTCTTTACCACTTTCTGCTTAACGAATTAGCCATTTACTTACTTCCAAATTATTTAAAAAACAAATACAGTGGATACCATGATGATCTACAATCTTCAAATCACACTCAAAAGCCTATATAAAAAGTACCCTCTAACTAGCCAAGTAGTTATGGACTCAGTGTAAGAATTGCAATGGGAAATTTCATAGCTGAGTTGGAGATTAGGAGATCAAATAAAGTTCTCTGTAATTGTATCACTTAGAGTCTTCACAGAATCAAAGGGTTCTGCAGCACTTCAAGCACTTTAAAAATGAATGTCTCCACTTACCATGTGGAGACTCTTATCCATTTCTCAGCAGGGGAAACTGAGACACAGAGAAGCTACAAGGCTGCTATTTTAAAAATTAGGCTGGAATTCTCATCACTTTGAGGTGTTCAGCCTTTGGTGCACAAAGAAAACTTAGGCAAGTCATGGTAAGCTCTCTGTGCCACTGTGTCCACCTGCACAGTAGAAAATACATGACATGAGGAAAGACTGTGTCATCTTTTTCCCTTTGATCCTTCTCACGCAGTACTACACAGAGGTTCACATGGAGCTCCATGTGTTTTCAATCATGATTCCAAATGGCTGAGTGGCCCTGCCAGCGTGCTGCACAGCCTCACTGTGAAGAGGCATACTCTGTGTTCAGTGGTGGATCAAAAGTCTATCCAGTAGACTGAGACAGGAGTTTGAGAGAGTCATAAAAAACAAGGGAGCTGCAAAGCACCAAAGAAGTTGCTTCTACTGCCAAAAGCTGAAACAACTTCTCCTTCCCCACCTTTTCTTTTCCATCACTAGCAATCTACATAGCTATAACACTTCGTTATTTAACAGTCATAAACTATCATCCACTAGAAACACAGGAAAAGAAATATTAATAGCACAGGTACCTGTAGTCCTTTCTAGTCCCCTGCTTTGGTCTCTTAGCCTGTCTCACAGTGCTGTCTCCAAGCATGGATAGGCGTGGGCTGCCTGCATAATGTTCTTGGCCCTTTCCCCTGCCTGCCTGCTTTGGCCAACTATTTTAATTAGTGATCAAGGATCATCAGACTAGCAAAATGGGACAAATGCACCCAGCAGCAGATGGCAGGGACTGTACTCAAGCATGAAAGCTCTTTGCAAACAGAGCTACATGCAGAGGGAAACAGACTGTTCAGTCCATCTACGTACAGTTGTGCCTCTGCTCTGAGCTTCACGTAGAAAGCGTTTTGCTGTCTGCTAAGATATCTAACTATCCTGCTGAAGATTTGGAGCACTTCTTACCGCATGCTAGAAAGGGGCATGAGAAACACAAGTGCTCTTCTGGTCTCTGCCTTCTGGAACTTCATGAGTAGTGCTTTATCTGGGAGAATCTATAAGGTCAGCTTCAGCATTTGCCTTCAGGTACCTCTGAAGAGTGGTAAGCTAGTTCATGGTTAAAGGAACTGTTCTCTATAATTGTGTTGGGACATTTTGAGAGTAATTCATCTCTATTTCATCTAAACATACTCTTCCCGAACATGAAAGATAACTCCTCTTTTGTCAGTGCTAAATAGCTGAAAAAATATATATAGAAAACTTTTAAAAAATATACATACATACTGGGTAGCAGTTCTAGTTATGAGCTAGAACTCCATCTTGCATGGAGCTGTAAAAACAGCATTCTCAGTAAGCTTACAGACAGTTATCATATTCCTCAGGCAAGTGACATGTTATTCTTCAGCGGGAGGAGAATTTAAAGGACACTGAAAATAATCCACTTTTCGAAAACCGACAGTAATTTTTACATGAAGTTCCAGAGCATCCTTATGGACACAGACTTGTCTGTATCTACCGCATGTGAAGATGTTCAGAATAGCAGCCAGCAGCACCTTGCAGGGGGATGCTCATTCTATGCTGTGACACATCATCTCCACGTGTGCTGCCTGGTATTTGCAATGATTTTTTCCTGACATTAGTAAATGAGATATGAGTTTAGGCGCAGATTTCATTAGCATGCTGTCCGTAAGTGAAATATCGCCACCCTCTCCCTTCTTACTTGACGGAAATTGGATTCCTGTTGTAAGTGCACTACACATTTACACTACACATGTTTAAATCCATATGTTATTATTAATCATTAACGTTTGTTTTCACCTTCACTATTGCTCTCTCCAAGTCTATTGGAATCAGTTTTGTGCACAAGCTTTACAAATTTCTTGCAAAGGAAGCAAGAGTACTTGGAATGGTTCACTCTTTTAAGACCTGAATGAACTCATTATGACAAATAAACTGGTAGTTTAATCTAGGTTAGGTGCTTACAGCTTAGCATTTGTGAACTCTTGAGGGAGAAGGTGGAACTGTGGAGAAACATCAGGAACTGGGAAATAATCCTGTATATTGCAAAGTGGAATGAAAGGCCAGTTTGGCTGAAGATGACTATGAGGCAGATTGTGAGGCAGGGTGTGTTTTTACCTTGTTTTTACCTTGCAGCAACCTTATAAGACCAAGTAAGTAGACCAGAGAGGCAAGTCTTTTAGTTAGGATTCAGCCTCTGTCTTCAAAGAGCTTCTTTAAAAATATCTGTCTCTCATATAGGACCTCATACAACAGAAACACCATCTATGGAGGAAATTATTAGGACCCTTGGCAATAAAAGTAATCATTCATCTGCAAAATGGCAACATAATATAAAACAGTCTAAGAATCCCTGCTGTAGAATTAACTGAATTGGATGCAAAGCATTATTTGGTCTGCGTAAAGTACTTGGGTTTTCTCTATGATCTATCTGCATTATGTGTAGCAAAAGTGTGTTATCCAAAAGTAGATAAAGCTAAACTTCTCTTCCTCTCAAGTGGCCATTCCTTATAACTAAAAAACAATCCTAGTGTTAAAGGAATTGAAGATAAGATTTACTGCTCACATTTAGACCATAGCTTTAACTTCTTTGCAAGCAGTAACAGATAATGATTCAATGGGAGAACTGGAATGTACATTTACTGCAGAAAGAGAAGCTTCCATTTTAAAGGGAAAAACAAGTCTTTAAAAATAACTTTTATAACAAGGCTTATTGGTCTACATTTAAAAGTACACTATCAAAAGCACTAAAGCACTATAAACAACTATAACTTTGCTGTTATCCAGAAAGTTGTAAGAGCTCAAGTTTTATCTACAATCCTGTTCCATTAGACATGGTAAAACACAGTAGCGATGGTTTCTTTCCAAAACCTGCTCTTTGGTGACTTGTCGGATGGAATGCCCAGTAATGGTTTGAGGCACCTCACAATGACCTGGTTACTCTCTGAAGCTGGAGTTAATCTAGTGGTTTCATATTCTTGCATAACTGCCCTAGATTTTTTCACAACATACAATCCTAGATGCAGGCTGCTGTCTGCATCAAAGGATCAAACAAGAACAACACCCGAGAGGTCAAAAGGAAAAGCCATTCACCAATGCCTCACCTTAGGTAGAACATTGCTTTTAAATTTGCCTTTTTGGTCTTCCAGAGATATTTCCAGGTGGAGAGTAGCTCTCAGGACCTGGAAAGTATTTTCCTAACTCTGAGGTACATGCTTCACTGTGTTCTTTAAGACTGCTTTTTGCAATGTGTTTCTACTAATATCCTAACAGGGTTCAGCTGTAATCCAGGGTCTTGTTATCCTGTCCTTTCGGAAAACTACTGCATTAAATATTTACCTCTAGAAAATTGAAATTTATTTTAGCTCTTTTGCGACAAATGAACCCTCTTCCAACCTCCTTGTTTTTGCTGTATAGAAACAGTATGCACACTTTTCCTAGCTTACTTGTTTAATGCTTAGGTCACTTTTGCTGTCAGAATCTATTTATTGAATAAAACTGATTTTTTTTCCTTCTCAAAATACAGTGAAAAATGTTCAGGAGCTCCCAGGACAGGCATGCTGGTTACTAGGAAACACAGTCTCTAGAGAGCAGAGTAGGAGCACAAGTCTTGGACTATAAAGATTTATTTTGGGGAGGATCCCACAACAAGATTTGAAATTAAAATTACAGTAATCTAAAAAATGCCTTTGTTGAAGGACAAGTTTAAAGACTTAAATGGATATTTATAAAAGAATCTTACAACACTCTTTATCTCGTCCTAAGTAGATGTTTTATGTAATGTAACTTTTTGGACTTTTCTTCAGAAAGAAACTGGTAACATTCTTGAACAGACAAAAAATAAAATAAAAAAAAAAGGAAAGATGGGCAAAAAGAGTAGCATAGATGTTATTAATTAACCTCGAGGACAATCTCACACTTTCTTAGAAAAGATCTGGCAGCAGAAACTTTGCCACTCAGATGTGTGTACAGTTATAGCAGTCAGGAAAGTCCCTGTTTCCACATGGGCTCATACTGGGAAATACCTTCAAGTGGTGAAGAGGTGCTAGTGATGGTGAATATGACTTTGGAGTATGATCTTTGTAACAGTTGTGATTTCTGTAATTACCATTAGCTAACTGGCAAATTAAGACCAATAGACTAGGGAGTAATCAAGAAAAGAAATCCAAACTCAAACAAAAAAACAACAAAAAAGAGTGGCAACAGTACTCTGTATGATTTGTTTGATGCTTGCAAGTTATGTTCATTCAAGGATGGAAAGACAAGTCATGTGGGGCCCTCTGGGAGGAGTAGCAATAACACCTCTTGAGGAAGAGTTTCTCTAGATTGGAATGTGTGGTAGAAAAAAAATCAGGGAATAACAGGAAAGAACTCATGGAAAGGCTGAGACAGATGACAGGAGCAGGGACAGACACATACCTAGACTGTGGATGTGGGAGACAGATACATTTTTAAGGAATCAGAAAATAATTAAAAATCACTTTGCAGGCTAACACCGATTACGGAAGCAAGTATCTGTCTGCAAAAACATAGTGAGCAGAGCCCAGCTGTGTTTAAGCCTTATTCCTAGACTCTTTTTCCCAGACTTTGACTCAATGGGTTAGTTTTAGTCAATGACATAATAAAAACAGGCTTCTCTGGTTTTAAAAGCTTTTTGGCCCTCATTGGGATGGCTTCCTAAAAAGGAAAGATGTGGGCACAGGCACACCTGGCTCATAAGGAGTTCTGTTACAATTATACATCAGAGATATATTATCCTAAGCTATCTCAAATGTCTCCACAGATCTCCTACGAGACATCTCATAACACTGAATGGGTTATACTGGCAAAAAACCCCTATCTTTCGCTTGGAAAAAAAGTGAAATCATGAATGATCCAGCAAACAACTACTAAAGAAAGAGAAACTTCATCCAAAAAACCTGCAGTCCTGGAGCTGGACCCAAAGTACTGATGTTTCTGCGGTAATTATTTAGATTGACAGAGTTTGGGAAGAGAGTTGCAGGGGAAGGACTTCTTTTTTAGCCTTTCCCAGATTCCATGCCATCCATTTTCGAATGGCATGGAACATGTTCTAGAGAGATTTGGAGCAGATGAAGAGCCGCAAATTCAAGATAATGCCTAGGGTGAGTACCAGACAGGAGTAAACGAATCCCTGCTGGTCCATTCCTAGAGAGATTGTCAGCTGATAACCTAACGTCTACTCTGCAGCGACCACACAAAAAAATCACTGCCTCTGGCTATTTGTCTCAGATGCAGTCTGTGTGTGGGAGATCCTCTTATGTTCCAAAACACAGAGGGGAGGTAAATGCAGGTGCCAGCTGGAGCCTGTCCCTATGAAGCTGGTGCCAGGCACATTCGAACAACCACTGCTTTTTTCCCACCCAGTAATTTGCAGTGTTAAACATATTAAACACACCTGCCAGAAGTAGACTCATGGAGGTCTACATGGATGATGTGCTAGATACCAGATGAAGAGCTACTCTTAATATTGACAGGCTGTTCAGAAGTGAATAGAAGAATGAATTATTTTACTGCTGTTTTCAAAAAAATACTAAGTAGACAGGAAAAAAAAAGTCAAAGAAAGCTTGTAGGTCTGTCAGCATTAAGATGACAGTTCATGATCTTTTTGAATTGAGAATTGAGTTTTGAATCCTTGCATGACCTCATATGCCTCTTGTGCTTAACAGCACAAAGTACTCACGAGCACAAAGTGTACCTAGAATGACAAGACCTTCCCTTGGCCTCACAGTCAAAGTCTGAAAAGAAACACAGGAAAGCAGACATCTTAAAATGAAGCAGAACAGGGATACAAGCCACAAGAATGTGGAGGAAGATACCTTGGGTGAATAAACAGCTTAGACAGCTGGGCATTATAATTCTGAAACCTTTTATTCCTAGACAATACAGAGATCCCAGTGAAAAGACTCATGGAGATATGACTGTGGGAAACAAACTCACTATTTTATGGTCCACATTATTTCACTGCTGTTGTAAATTCAGATAATTCTACATTTGAACTCTTAGCATCAGATAAGGAAGCGATTAAAAGTGTAAGACATGAAAGTCATCCTAAAGGGATTTCAACTAACTTCAAGGAGAAAATGCCAGAAGGAGCTGTCCATCCTATGGTTGGTCACAAGTGTGTTTCCAAATGGCATCAAGGATGGATGATCCATCTATATGTTTAAAATGTCTGCTGTGGTATACTGCATGGGTACTCACAAAAAGTCTTTCTCAGTTTAATCTATTTGGCAAATTGTTCAGGAAATCTGAAGGATCTGCAGATGACCAAAGAAGCCAAGAAAGATAATTCATGAACACAGACAGAGAGCAAGTCACAATCCCAAGAGCTCATCTTCTGCCTCCACCAACAAAATGGCCTTAGTCAGTACGTAGTCAAAATTGAAAATACAGAGAAAAAATTGATCATCCAGATCAATGCCAGTTTTGATATTAAGGTGAAACAAGTCCTTTTCCAAGCCTTCAATGTACTGTTCATTAATTTCCATGCCTGAATTTGAGGGTGAGGAATACCAATTTGGAGACAGTAAAATCATGTAAAGTCATTGCTTTTGCATTTTGCTGATGACTTGACCCTGCTAAATAATACCTGGGACAATAGAACAAGAACACAAGCATAGTAAAATGATTTTGGAAACTCCTACCTAAGGATCAAAGCTAAGGATCAAAGAAATGCCACATTTTTTATATCCACTTCATTTGTGAGCAAAGAGATGGGAAAGTTGAGCAGAAGTTACCAAGAGAGCTCAACATGATTGATCTCAGGTAAGCCTGAGAAATATTTTGGAATGAAAACTCTGTTTTGGAAAGAAGAATATAAATTATAACTGTCAGTATGAGGTAGTGAGGATGAAAGTCTTAAAATCTTCAATGCTATATTAAGTTTTGTAGTGCTAAGCTCAGCAGAGTGTACTTAGAGCGTACTCTGAATAACTATGTGATACTTAATCACAGAATCACAGAATATAGACTTCAGGCCTTTGAACTACAATACCACATTGAACCGATGGACCAAACTATAGAATCATGACAAGTAGGACATTCTGAATAAAGTTCAGTTAGTAAAAATTGTTTTAACCACAACAGCAGAATGGTTAACCATCAGCTTCATGTGTCACTTAAATTTTGTAATTGTTTCTATGCTAGAAGGAATTTCTAGGTTATGGACAAGAAAACACAATTAGTAACTGAAGGTATAATCCAGCAAAGCAAAAGATCTGTTCATTTTCTGTAGGATATTGCTCAGAGATACAGTTTTCTGGATCTGCTGACATGGCCAGTATCTAAACTCTTTCTACCAGCTTCATCAGTTACAATTATACAATATACTGTGAGTTTTGTCTTAGCAACCACATCAGGCAACTCAAAAAGCAGGATGAGTTATTGTTAGTGATTTTAAGACCCACTGAAGTGAGAGCAAATCCAATGCTTTCTCTGTTGTAGCAGCAAGAAAATTTTGGAAACTGCAGGAATTTAATATCAAAGTCTTATTGACCTTGTCAGACATTTACTTCAGCTTCCCAGGAGAAATCAGAGTAAGGTGGCATGAGTCCAAGAACAAGTTCTTAAACCTGGTCTGTTCAAGTCTAGGCAAGGATAAGTTGTCAGATCATTCAACTGGAGATGTCCACTGTACTCCACAGATATTCAACATGTCCTCAAGTGAGGTAAAAATGAAGGTAAAAATGAAAGATAAAATGAAGAATATTATCTAATACACAACCTAAGATCTTTGGCTTAGTTTCAGTTTGATTTGTTCTATTTCACAATTTTTTTTCTGTTTCTAAGTTACCTACATCTTAAACGCTTTGTATATTTTCTTTTCACGGGATACTTCTGTTGCTCAAATAAGCTCATAAAGTGCAACAGAATGGTGGATAAACCATCTAGGAATTTCCTTCTACAATCACATAGAAACTCTCTCACGTGAAGTTCATAAATATTCTGAGTGATTCCCTCAACATTATCCTATCAGCCTCCCATGGCATATGCATTTACTATTCCCTCTTGCCTTATCCTTTATGCAGCAGCAGAGTCTTGGCTTGAGCCAGCCCTTTTCCCCACTACCATTTTCTCCTTAGATAGCCAAGATATTCCATGAAAAACTCACACAATCTCAAAACCTAAGAGTTCTTTGTCTTGGTGTTTTACCTAAGTTCCAGCTTTTGTGAAGTTAGGATATTAGTGTTATTTAATACTTAACCATGACAAATGAGTCTTGGAGAAGCCACGACTTATCATTAGGAGAAGTACCATGGAACAGAGGGGCAAAAAATATCTCCAATTAATTTACAGGAGGTCAGAGGCAACAATCTAGCAGATTGGAGCAGAGATTGAAGATAGGTGTAAGTAAGTGATCAACAAATGTTTAGGTTAGCTACATGTGACTAAGGCCTGAAACCAAAAGAAATGGATCCCTCTGGAGCAGCTGACAGGAGATTCACTTTCAGAATGTGTTCTGTTCTCCTCAGTTTTTAAAAAGTATCATCTGGGCTGTTCACTAGCTGACTCCTGGTAGTGGTTCATATAGATTCCTGCCCTTTGGCAAATGTGAGTTAATGTGAGATCTCAGCCTTCATGTACAGAGGAACATCTTAGCTTATGTTTCATTATCTTCAGGCTAATCATGCACACAGATCATGCTATTACATTTTTTTCATGAAACTAAAGTTTTGATCAGGCACTTAAAAATAAGGACAAGCTGACAACTGTCAATAGTCATTAGTCATTACTGTTCCAGAGATAATGACAAGAAGAGAGAGAAGTCAGAGATCACAGTGGTTAAGTTTCAAGTAAGACACTTGATTTGGACAAATCATCACAAACAGGCCAAAACTATCTGTCTGACAGTGAGCTGTGTTCATGTGAATCTGTGAAACTCACTTGCAGTACCCAGATTTGAAAGAGTTCTGGCCTTTGAAAAAGTTCAAGGATTTTTTTCCACTGGATCTAAAACTCTTAACTTGATCATCATGATCTCCTCCTGTGCCCATGACACTCATGCCAAAAAAAGTAAGAGGTTTTGAAAATGTTACTTAGAGGAAGATTTTCCAAAATGCATGAGGCCCTAGCAAGCCCCGGGGTAGGATGAGACATTGTCCTAGTGGCCTTCTTACAAGCTAATGAAACTGCATCATTAGCCAGTGGTAGACTGAACTCTTCCTGAAAATCACTTCAAAGCGCATCTGGGGAGCAAACACCAACTTAGCTGTCGAGTTGTAACATTGCTTTCTTCCTTGGAGGCAATCGTCACAAATGATGCTCTGCCAAGCACGGTCAAGTCCTGTCTGATTGGTATCCTGAAAGCTTCGGACATTTCTTAAGCAAGGCTGTGGGATGGGATGGGATACCATCAATACAGAATAGCCTCTCCAAACATGCATTCACATTGCTTTACTTGCTATGTTTGTGCTGCTTGGGGAAGGAGGATATTTTGGTGGGATGGAGCTGAGATAGCAAGTCTGATGTTGCTCCTTTGAGAAAAGGTGTGTGGAATATAGCTTCTCTGTGCATTGCTGATCACTGACTTTTGCAGTAGCCTTCTGATTACTCCAGTATAACAAAACAGCCCATTTAATTTACGCTTATGAGGAACAAGCTGTTCCTCCACATTGCCTATTATTTAGAAAAGAGGCCTTTCTTAACTTTTCATCTTCCTTTCCCAATATGCTCCATGCCTCTCAGTCACAGTCACGTAGCCAGGGCCCTCCTCTCCAGATGGAAAATCTGCAGGGACAGGCTGTAAGCACATACATCAGGAAGCAAATATAGCATAGTACAGAGTGCCATTTCTATTACACAGGAGTGTGTGTGTGTGCGCACATGTGTGTGTGTGCACACGTAAGTTTGTCAAGAACACATCTGGAATGGACAGCCTCATTTGTTTCATAAATCACTGCAGCAGAAAACATAAACCTTTCTTTTCCCTAGAAGCCCCATCTTTTTGGTGGCAACAATGCATCACAAAGGAAATGGATCCTTTAAGGACTGTCCTTTTGCACAGTTTAATCACTTTCCTTCTGTCCCTAGAGTTTGCTTCTGCCAGACAGCCTAACGAGGGCTCTGCTGCTGCTTCAACAATAGCTGGGAAATTTTCATCAAGAGCAAGCACTCTGGAGGGTTATTTATTTCTCTTCCTATTCTGTTTTTACTGGGTCTCAATAGAAGTGCAGCCTCCACACCTTTGAGATGATTGTTCAAGCCTGCTCAGCTGAGGTAAAAGACAGCAGGGCTTATGGAGCTGACCATTACTGGAGAGCCATTTCAGGACCATTAGAATTACAGGACTTTTCAGCTTGCACTGGTGTTACTCTGTTCTGCAACGTTACCTCCTGCAGCTCTTGGGGCAAGAAAGCTCACTTGCGAAAAAAGGAAAAGCAATACAAATGCCACATTTCCCAAAGGGACAAGGCAGAACAGAGAAGTCTTTCCAGTGATTTCCCTGTTCAAAAATGTCCAAGATAAATAAGAGAATAAGGTTCTTCAGGGACCTCAGCTGTATCAGCAATGACAAATAGCTGACTTGGTAATTGTCATGAAGGTCTCACAAGTTAGGAACTATTTTGCATGGTAACTTGATCTCAAGGCATTGCTGCAATAGGAACAAAAGCAGTAGTCAGAGGCTGCCTTTTGGAAATAGGAATGAGTTGATACAGCTTTAAAGGAAGGCACACTCCAAACCATTTCATTTTTCACCATTCACAAAGACATGTTTTGAACAGCTGCTCAAACAGCTTTAAGACTACCTCCCTAACTTTCAGCAGACTGAGATGAGGTTCAAACTCAGCCGAACACAAAGCCATTCTAACTTCAAACTTCTTTCACAGTATCTGTGATATAAATTGCATTGGAAAAAAACATTGGAAAAACACTTTTTTTTTAATGTAAAGATTTTTTTTCCTGTCCTTGGAGGAACCCAAATACCTGAGACAATTAGTCTGAAAATTCTCATTTTTATGTACTTATGACAATATTATATGCTTTTATGGCAAAATAATTTTTAAGAAATATGTTAACTTTGTGTTGTAGTCCACAAGCACACATTTAATTGCACAGATCTCATTCATTCAAATTCTTTCTCAAAAATATCAAGGTAAACAAAGGTTCATGAGCTTCAAGTTACTTCTTCTAGGCCCATAAGTATCAAGTCCTATGTGCTTGCAAGTGCAATCTAAAGCAATTCATTTCTGTGAATTTCAGCTTTTCTCCAGACTTTATCGTCAGAGATGGAGAGCAGGAAGGTATTTAAAGGATGCAGTCAGTCCATTTTGCTCAAGGACAGCATACAGTAAAGGACCAAATAGATATGGTTACACCATATACCATTACAAAGCAAAAGCCATACACAGCTGCAAACCTGATAACTGGAGCATGGCATAAACAAGTAGAAACATCTATTTCAAACTGTGAAAGAGTAATTCTACATATCTGCACAAGGTCAGTGAAGTCAGTGAAACTACATTGATTTATACTAACTCAGGAATCAGACTTAGTATAAATTTACTGAATTTGTGAAACCTTTCAGCACTAATACTATGTTGTGTATGTATTAGGTGATTTGCCTTCCCCAGTGTCAGTAAGCCATAAGCAGTATAACTACTGAATTTTTTTTTAGTCCATGAAGATAGATTTATGTCTGTATTATGGCACAAAGCTAATCTAAAGGCAGAGAAGGTTTCTTCCTTTTGCTGATGGGATCCTTCAGACAAATGGAAAAAGCTATGGGATTTTCAGCCTGCCTAAGTCATCCATGTCTAACTTGTTTCCAGCAATATTGCCAGAGAAAAGAGCTGGGCGAGAATCATACAGCAGTAATGACATACTGTACTTCCCTGAGCCATTTTTGTGCTCCAGGAAGAGGGACTGTGGCAAAAAAAAACAAATTAAGATCAATTATGTATCATAAAGGATTCCTCAAAAGAAAGCAAATGTCAGCTGAAGAAAAGTCAAGATTTTTCAGCAACAGGCAAGAGGATCTGGCTCCATAGTCCAAATTTGCAAATAAAACAGAGTATGGTTAGTTTTTGGCAAGAGGAATGCATATGCCACTTCAGACGTGCATTAATTAATGGAGCTTTTACTTTAGGGAATTAAATATTGCTCTTTGCTGTTTGCAGCACTTTCTGCTAACCTGGTGTCTTTGTATATCCTGAACCTGTTCAGAAACCAAAGCTTTAAATTCACTACTAATTTTGTATTGGGTCAAATTAATTTTGAAGCCAGATTAATTAAAGCAAATGAAGCTTTGTTTATCCATTATTCATGAAGCTCATTGGAACATAAGAGAATGCATTAGCTTTATTTAGGAAATTGCTTTGTTTTAATGAACTCTTTTTACCTCTTAATGCTCTTCCTTTGAGCAGGAGTTCAGCTTTGTGCTGTTGGCTTTTATTTTTTTTCCTCGTGGCCTTGTGAATACAATGTAATTAGCAGATTTTCTTGCTCCAAAAAAGTTCATGTGACAAGCTCCTGCAGCGAGTGCCTCTCACCATAATTCTGCAGCAGTGCAGAGGAGTGTGTGTGCATGCTGAGCAAGCATCTCCCACTCATCCTACCCTGCTGCAGCCGGCGGGGTGAGTATGCTCACTCAGAGCCAGAATAGGCTCAGAAGAGGCTCCCAGATAAATAAATGAGAACCACCTAACTGAGCATTTGAGAATCACTGTGGATGATCCAGTGTTCTGTTCCCTGCAGAGCAATGATTTATAAAAGCCAACCTAGATATTGGAGAGTGTGTAGTGTGGGCTAAAAAATAGTACTGGAGCTCTTATCGTGCTACGATACATCCCAATAGTGTATCCCCTCTGGACATGGTTTAGTTCTAGTAGCTCTGTCTAAAATGATGTGTTGAGTCCTGAGATACTGCTTGTCTCAGAAACTAATGGCTTTTATCAGCAAGCAAAACCTGGGACTCCTTAAAGAGAACCAAAAATAGAGCTTTGCTCACAAAACATGCAGTAACAACACGTTTCTAAATAAAATTAGCTAAGCAAATGTAAGTTTAAACAGGAAAGGTTGTCTTCACTGAGCAGATTGGACTAAATTAAAGAAAATACCAAGATGCCAACTAAACAAATACAAATACAGATTTGTGTACAAAGATAAAACTACAGTCTGCAAATTTGAAAGGCAACACATTTACATTTGCTAAAAAACAACTCCTTTACCTGTAGAACACACAACTGAGTGGAGAACTCGTTGTCACAAGATATTCTTAAGAACTGATCAAATTAAAGAGTTGTCCATATGACTTAGTTAAATATCCAATGACAATAAAGAAAACACAAAAAGAGATTCTACCTTGTACTTCAGGTCATGAAACAACAACCAAAAAATAAGATAAAAATTTAGTAGAAAAAAATACCTCTCTTCATTTTACAGTTTCCTTGAAGAATATATTAGCTACTGAAAAAAAAAAAAACAGAATAACAAATCACTCATGGCAATCACTTGATCCTCTTAACTGTGATATCTGAATATCTCATGATTGCCATATATTTATTTTCACGGTCCACTTATGGATGTAGGAAAATGATTTGTGTTTTAAAAATGTGGAATTGAGGTGAAAAGAAACTACGTCTGAGATCCTCAGAAGTGTTTAAGCACTTAGCTTCTGCAATTTCACAGAAAGTGAGAAAAAGAAACTGATCTTGTAACTAAGGTCTGTTCCTCTAGTCACTGCTCGGTGCTCTTATAAAGATTAGGTGATCCAAACAGACTATCATAGCAATAATTTTTTGTGTCTACCAACAAGAGAAGTATTTTTCACTTGCTTCTGAATAAGGGGATGGTTGCTAAGCAAAATAGAACCCAGCAGGGAGAATGTGAAGTGGTTGGAGATATCAAGGCAAGAAACTGGAATGATGAAGTGAGAACTTATGTTCCCTTTATTCATAACACTTTTACTAGTGCTTTATTTTTAGATAGATGAAGAGCTGTTGTAATATCGGCACAGAAAGTGCCAGAACTTGGAGAAGAGGCAGGAAAGAACAAAAGGCTGTAAAGTACTGCAGAGGGGGGACTTGCATTGAAGCTCATAGGTAGGATTTGTTCCTGGTGAAGAGTAGGACTCATTGAATGGGGCTATATGTTTGATTTAGTTATAATTATGGCCAGTGTTATCCAATAAACTTCAGTTAAGTAGATTAGTACTGGAGACTATTCTTCCTGTTTATGAACTGGTAATTACCACTCTTGAGCTAAATAAACTCGGAACCTGAAGGTTGGAATTTTTGCAGGAAGTAAATTCCTTCAGTCTTAAGAGTTTATAAGCTCAGGACATTTCAAAGCTTATAAACCAAGCTAAATGGGGAGTACCAAAGTAAATTTACAAAGATATGCTCACCTGGCTTCTCCTCAAGGCTCCATTCTCTCACATATTGTTTTCAGACTTTGGAACCAAAAAAATAAAAAAAAAGGCAAGAGTCAAGATATCATTTATTCAAGAAGTGTTTTGCCCTTACCTCTGTATCAGCTGCAACATTTTTTTTTATCCTGTAGAGTAGGATTTAAAGAGTTCAGCCCTCAGCTTGGTGAGTTGTCTGTGCCTATATGGAGACATGGGACAGCGAGGCTGATCCCCATCTGAGTGCCCAAAGAGGGACTATTTTTAAATGGTTTTAAAGGAAATTAATATGGACAGGAGTCAGAGCCACTATGTAAGTCCAATAAAAGGAAGTCAAGGCCACTAGCTGAATGGTCCAAATTTGATCTACCTCACAATTCATTTTGCTCTAAACATCTTATATGACTTAAGAGTGAGGTAAAACTTGGGGCGAAGTCTTGGGTGTTTTGAAGTCCAGAGGCATTTCACTGCTGATTTTAATGGACCTGAGGGTTAACACTAGGTGTCTGGCTGGGAAAATTAAAGGAAAGCAATAGAAGGTCTGGTCAGTGTGGCCAGTACACAGGGACAAAGCAAATGGATTTTTCACAAGAGCAAAACTAACTGTGTCTATGTAAATGCCTTCACTTTGGTTGGCTGATGACCATAAATAGCCAATTAGGCTGCACATATCTGCAGATTAATAATAGTCATTCCACCATGTCTGAGCTGTGTAACAATCCACAAAGTGGCTTTCTAAAAGTATGCTGCCGCTGCTGACTCTAATTGTTATTAGTTTGTATTATATGTTAAATATGGGAATATTTTAATGTAATAGCTGTAAGCGCTAGAGATGAGTGAATAATTCATAGCAAATTATTTATTCAATAAATTTAGCCTCTTTACTCTTCAATTTTTCACGAATGAGTTTATTATTTCTCAAAAGAGTGGTTATTATTCAGAGTTAGTTCCTAATCAGTTTATCAGAATGTTTCTTGCTCTGCATATCCTCAGGGCAGGCTATTTTTGACTCAATCTGTAAACTGCACAGCGCCATTGCACTCCCCTATTTCAATGTGTGTTACTTGTTATCAGAAGTTTCCTGTAGGGATGTAGGCTTAACCAAAACCCATCCGGCTCCTCCTGTTACTAGTTTCTTGCAGTGTTGCAGCTGAAAAGATGATTCATGTGCAGCCACAGCACTCTCATCCTCTACAGAGACTGACCTAGGAAGGCAGTCAGTGCTCTGAAGTTTCAAACAAGTTCAGGACTGAGGATGTAGATCTTACTCTTATGAAGAACATGTGAAATTGTTTCCCCGTTTCCTTTCATACACCTGCCACAGAGCTTGAGAGATGCAGCACTGATCACTTCAGTATCTAGGCACAGTATGAAAAAGCCATTGCAAACTGTCTAGTGTTAAAAGCATTTGTCTAGCTCAGTGGCAGAAGATCGCAAATTCTTCTATTTATTGTTTTTATTATTTTTCACAGTTCACAGCCAGAGGAGGGCAGACAGGCAAAGCCAGAAGCAGGAGGGAGCACCCTCCTCCCCTCTACTGTCTAATCGCACAGAGCAGCTGTCTGCACTCCATTCCCAGCTCTGCGTTTTCAGCCTTTACTCTCTGTGTGCCCAAGGCAAGGATGCACTTTCACTCCCCTTTCATGGATGAGAAACAGCTGGGGCACTGGACTTGACTTCTGTGGTGGCCTTGACCACTCTGTAACCTCGGTTACTCCATTCAGGACCAGGGCACAAGTGGATGATGACAGTGGTGAGAGATGAGCAAGTTAAGCTCTGCTGCTTACCTCAAACGGGCTTTGCTTCAACCCACATACTGCAGTGCTCAGTTTTGTTACAGCCATGGTGTGCCTCAGATCTGCACCTTGTGCCAGGTGTCTGCCTCAGGTATTTACATGCATGCATAACATCTGAGAAGAAAAGAGGTAATTAGTGAGTCTTGATGGTTAATAAGCCTTGCAATCTCACAGTGCTTTGCATAGACCCTTTTTTTTCCACTGAGCAACTCAGAGGTTTTGTTCCTATTCTTGTTCTCGAGGCACACTCCACCTGAAGTGCTCTGACTCAGAGCAGCATCTCTATTACATGCAAAGCTGCAGGGCCATGCTGTTTCCCTATTCTTTCCAGTTACAGCACAGGCCATCAGCATGATGTTGCTGTTCATCAGCACAGGGTAGGTCTACTGTTTACTAAAGACCAAGTGGGAAAGCAAATAATTTGGGTAATCTCCACTGACAGTGGAGTACAGCTTTATTTAGTAGAATTTGTTTCATTCAAATGGCATCCCTAGGTACTTATCAAAGTTAAATAATACATAATAGCAGAGGGAGAGAGAAATTAAGAGGCACAAGCAAGGGAGCAGAGATGTTTTCAGATGAGATTTGAAAGTAGATGGAAAGGCAGTGAGGCAGAAAGCAACAATAGGAAAAAAAGAGTCTGTTCCAGATGGTGGGAGAAACAATGGGAAAAATGTTTTACAAAAATCATGGTTTGAACATAATTAAGCACACAATGATGACCAGTGCATTTAAAGACAAAAAGAGGAACATTTGAGAAGAAAGAGGGTGTCTAGGAGAGGGACTGTCAAAATGTCACAGTAATCAAATTAAGAAATGACCAAGTCAGAAGGCACTGCCAAGCAGAAGGCACTGCCACATTCAGAAGAATATTTCAGTTAAACAACTGTGTTTGGCTAGTCTTCTGCAATGGATCCAGACCCAAGAAGTAAAGTTCCAATGGGTGCTATAAGATACTTTCTCTTTTCTTGTAGGCTGTTTTCACTCTCTTGAATTACAGACAGAAATTCCATCACACATTTTTTTGCAGGTTTGGTCAACAAATCTACTTCCTTTGTATCCACTACCCTATGAGAAGGAGTCAGGGTCCCTCCAGAGATACAACAGATTCTGATAATCAAAGGAACAAGGTGTTTTCAATATCTGTCACCTCACGTTGTCTCCATTTTGTTGGGTGGAAGAAATGCCAGTTCAAGGTACATGCATCTAATACTAACATGACCTACTTCTCGGAATTACTGTGTTGGGGACGTGAAAAAAAGATGAGGCCTGGCTTGAGAAAAAAAGAGATGGGTACAAAACATTTCAAAAGATTTCACTCAAGCATGTAGCTGTTTTGCAAGTGCCAGCTTAGCATCCATGCAGAGCTAGAAGGAGACTGAAAGGCAAAGCATATGAGATTCTTTGTATGATCAGATAGGACAAATCTGACTCGAGTTTATTCTTTTTGTTTTGTTTTGTTTGCTTGTTTCTTTAATTTCCATCTTACTCAGCCAGAGAGCATGGGCATCTGTAGAGAGAAAGATCAGAATGTAGTTCTTTCCAAAAACTGTTTGATAGCCTAATGAAAAGCAGGATGAATGAGATCTGGGCCGGTAACTACTAACTCCTCAGCTAGGCAGGAGGAGGAATGCAAAAGACTGCATCAGAAACAGTACATTCAGACATAACAAGTCCTTTATACTTTTTCAGTCCATCACAATCAAAGAGTCATTGGCTGGTGGCAGCCCTGTCAAGACCCTTCAAATAAAGCAAGTGGGGGAAGGAAGGTTTCTATTTTCTAATTAGCCCAGAAATTCAAGGTGTGCAGGTTGCTATTGTGGAGCGGTCTCAAATCTTATGCAGCAGATGATTGTGGCAGTCTCTCCACATTACTTTTAGAGCTTTCTTCAGCTAAGCATGCTGAAGGAAGTCACAACCCTGGAAATGAGGGCACTACTCCAACAGCACTTTGTGTAGCCTTTACAAAGGGAACCCACACAGAGGTCCCAAACTCTGTTTTGACTTGAAGGACATAATACTGTCATTTTTTAATCGTTACAGTCTGTTTGTAACCTCTGTGCCAGAAAATCATAGGTCAATCAAAAGGGCACAAAAAGGAAAGAGTGAAGGGAACAGAAAATATATTGTTCTTGTCATGACAGAAGTGAGATGGCATTCACACTGGGAGGCATTTGATATCAAAGTGTGACAGGAGTAAAGGGAAGAAGCTGTCTGGATCTGCAGAATTTCCCTTGTGTAGAATTCCCTGTAAGGAATTTGGAGATAATAATAGGAAAAAATAATCTTGAACCCAAAGATTACTAAAAAAGACTACCACATCATTTTCACAGGGACTTTTAATGATATTAATAGTTAGAACAATCACTGTCAGCATCATTTTTCTACCCCAAGACTGCCTCACTATACCATTTGTGGCAAAATGATCTATAGATTTGCTGTGTAATATGGAAAATTTTCATTTATATTCCACTTTGTCAGGGAGAAACACAAAGTGTGATGCTTGGAGAAGAATCAACTTCCCTGAGACCTCTCCGTTCTTCAAGGTTTCTGAGGCAGTCAGACCCCAAGCTTCTCTCAGGGAAAGTGCATGAATGACATGCAATAAAGGGAAATATGATAGATATGAGAGATCATCTTGTCTCCAGAGTCTTGAAAAAGGAGGACTTGGCTCATTGTTTCTAAATGTCATTCCCGGATTTAGGGAAAAAAAAAAAAGACATGCTCTTTCTGCAAAAAAACCCCTCATGTGCTAGTAAGTCATTTTCTGTAATTATCAAAGAAACACACTTTGCTAGGAGATGTTTATATTTTATTTAAAACTCATTACTGACTCATTGTGTTTAGTTTAATAAATAGCATCAAGTAAAAATAATTAAAGATAAGGAAACTTTCTGCAACTGAACTTCTATCCCAGCAGGCAAAGATATTGATCTCTCTATCAGGCCATAGGACATGCCATTTCCAAGTGTGCTCTCTTAAGCAGAGGGTCTTTCATTTGTTAACCTGCTTCTCTCTCTCCAAGAAAGGCACAGAGACAGGGCTCCTAAATCTCAACCGCTAAAAAGACAAACAGGGACTAAATTAAAGTTCTCTGTCTTTTCTACCTTATCCATGGCTCAAGTAGGGGCTTCAAACTCTCTACTTTGCTTTGGTGAATAAAACATAAGCAGGCTGACATTATGCCATTCTTCAGCTTTAGGCAAAAGCAACAAAGGATGTGTCTACATTCTCGTGTTGGTTGACTTCCACTTACTTACTGGTTCCCTGGTTTACCACCCTCTGTAGATGAGTGTTGAGAACTCTCTCTATCCCAGACTAGTCGGCTCCCTTAAGAGGGGAACGCAAGGATGGAACAGGATTTTTGAATGCTTGATTTCTATCCCTATGAGCAAGACAGATGTGTCAGTGTCTGGCCCAGCTTCACCTGTCTCGCCAATCACCACTGAGATCCCTGTAATCCCATGCCTTCCTCAGTGCTTTACATCACTGCTGATGCTGTCAACCCACAACAAAAAGCGGCACCTAGGATCAGCAACTCTTTCCCCTGTCTCTCTGTGGGAGCAGATGCTGTGTACAGAAACAGTGAGTTATGTGGGACAGGAACAATATTCTTACATCTTGTTAATAACTGCAAGGAGCACACTCTTGCTGAACGTTTTCTTACTGTCAATGCACAGGGCTCTCTCCTTGGTCATGTCCTTCTCATCTTCAAACACACTGGGAGGTGACACACGTTTAAGCTGGAGGTTGATTATTGTTTACAGTATCATGAAGATCTCCATGGTTGTAGATTTTATCACACAGCCTCAAGTAGCTCAGGTCAATGTCCGTTTAGAATCAGTGTTGTAAAGCCATCGGCCAAGGCCTCCCATCGGCCAAGGCCTCCAGTCACACTTCAGTGTCTGTGGTTGCCACAGCATTGAGGAGAGCTTGAATGGTGAGACTTGGGTGAGAGGCAGATTAACCAGGGACTCATGAGTCCCAAAGTGAACAAAAGATTGGACAAGGTACAGCTAGCCTCAAGGCCTCTGCAGTGTGGACACAGCACTACGTGATAAAGCACATACATTTATACATGGTTTGCTACCAACAGCAGTTGAAAGTAGAATACTCCTTGGCTTCATGGTACTTTTTGGGCTAGGTACTTGTTCGCAGAGATGGTCCACAAGGACACCCTGCTCAGAAAAGTGGGGTATACTTCCATCACTACATGATCACTACACGTCAGAAGGAAAGAGAGGATAACATGGATAACACAAAGGAAAAAATATGGGACATGAGTAATTAGTGCCTGGTTCACTAACTTNTGCTACCAATAGCAGTTGAAAGTAGAATACTCGTTGGCTTCATGGTACTTTTTTGGGCTAGGTACTTGTTCACAGGGATGGTCCACAAGGACACCCTGTTCAGAAAAGTGGGGTATACTTCCAACACTACATGGACAAACGTCAGAAGGAAAGAGAAGATAACATGGATAACACAAAGGAAAAAATATGGGACATGAGTAATTAGTGCCTGGTTCACTAACTTCTTTTTTTTATTATTATTATTTTTTAGCATTTGATCCCCAGCTGCTCCCAGCTCCTCCCGCCTCACTAAGTCCTTTTTCAGCGAGATTCAGCCGTGACTAGATGCCTGTCTCTGAGCATTTCTTTGTTCCTCCAGCTTGAAGAATCAAAAACGAGCTTTACCATTTATCTCTGTGTGTAGGTTTTCCAGTTCTTTATTTTGCTTCTGTCAAAAGCCTCCCTAAAAATACAAGCACTGCTGCTATTCCATTTAGGGGCAGAAGGCAGCAGCTGCCTGGCCCTGGGCACAATTACACTCCAGTAGCTGAGGCGGGGAGGCGGTAGCAGCCCTATTCTCCCTCCAGCTTGTATGAAAATTCATTTAGCAGCTCAGCATGGAGGACTGCATGCCACCTTCCTCTTCTCCTTGCAGAGGGAAGCATTTGGTGCTATAGCAAGCTAACTCTGCACAAGTATTTCAGTTACTTTCATTTACTGCTAGATTTCCCCATGCCCTCTGCAAAAAATTCCCTCAGCCTCCAACCTATGGATGCTTCCATGTACTCCGGTGGCTAATAGAGAAGAGGCACTTGTTTTACTTTGCAGGGGGTGGTCATTTTTGTCCTTTGTTTCCTCTGTTTCTGAATTTTAGAAGCCATATATTAGTGTATGTTTAGCAGCCTCACTTCAAGTGCACTCCTGCACTCTGAAAGTTAACTGTGGGTCAAAACCTGACAGCCTTTTCCATTAGTTTGAAAAATAGACTATTATTATGACATTTTATTTTTGTACCACCTTATCATATTGGAAATCAACAGGAGCCACAGTCTTGACTGCAAACCGTTTAAACTCATGCTGTTGAACAGTGTTAAACAGAACTGGAGATGTGCACGTACAGAATGTGAGTTGCCAGTATACTTGTATCTAGACCTCAGCAATCTTGGAGATGATCAGCAAAGAAAAATCTATAGTTGGAATCATACCCATGCACCTCAGGCAGACTCCAAGACGCTTGTGCAAAATGAGGTAAGTTTTTTTACAGACATTGTAGTGATGATGGTCCAAGTCCTGTGAGGGAAAATACCCATGGTACCTTAACTTACCCATGGTAAGGGTATTTTCCCTCACAGTAAACTGTTAAGCCCTGGTGTTGGCTGAAACCTCTAGAAGCACTGATAATCGTGATGACAAGCTCCTTCTAAATCTATTTACACCAAGCAGTTGATTTGTTTTATAATCTCTTCTGTGGACAAAGTTTTATGGGTCTCTGCCAACATGGAGGGAACTGAAAGGCCTGTCCCCCACAAGCTACATCCTAAGCATGAGGCAGGAAGTTTAAAAATAAGTCCACTTTTCCTTTCTTTCTGTGCAATTCAGTTAGATTATTACGCTAAAAATTCAGCTGGGGGAGGGAAAAGAAGGGAAGAGAACAGGACATATCCTGTTCTCATCAGATAACAATTTCAGCCAGAAAACTTCTGAAAGATTACGATATAATGGACAAAACAAATGTACTGAATCTTATTAGACCATGGACATCAATCATGCGGTCTCTTGGAATATTTGTACTGACAAGTAAGATATCCACCGTCAATCATGAGAAGGTGCGCAGTAAAAGAGCACTGCGATAGAGCAGTAATTGGTCCACACTCAGGTTGGTGCTGAAGGGTGGAAATCAGATGGAAATGCAGTGCCTGTAATGAAGAACCCTTTCCTGTCCCTGGAGGCTGTCAGGAAATGTTTTTGGCTTGTGTTATCAGAGGATGGGTAATATGTGAACTCCTGGACCTGTTTTTCTTTTTCATTTGAGTAGTAGTACTTTCGTAATAGCACTTTTAAGTAGTAGTGCTTTACAGTGGTAGAAGTGACTGAAGTGACTCACACTATTTCTCCATCAGCACCTTTGCACTAATTAACTAAAGAATAACCTTCCTCTAGCCCTGACTAGCCAAATCTAGGTTTGACAAAGTCAATTTTGTAATAAATTCTTGGTGCATATGGATTTCAAAGATGTAAGCTTTTTGTTAAGATTGCTCTGCTAAAAGCTTTCGCGAGTTCAGCTGTGGTCCTTACTCACATGATAATTCCCAACTAGGGTTAAAGGAGGAGCTACAAAAAGAGAAAAAGCTCCTGAATAACTATTAAATCTGAGGATTCATTCCCTTTTTGCTGATAGAGCTACTGGCTGCATAGAGAGAGTGACACAGACTGGGAAATATATTTAAATGAAGCAGAGGTTATGGATGCAAGTCCAGCGTTGGGGTCCTTCCCCCAGTGGTCCTTCCCCCCAGTTCCACCTGCATCACAACCTGTGAAGCCATGTGCACTTCCCAGTTTTGAGGAACATCAGGTAAAATTGGAAACCATACATGCAATGTTTGTTTGTGGGACAGAAGCACGATGCATGGCCATTTCTCTAGAAGAACAGAGCTTGCTGTTTCTGCCAATGCCTATTTAAACCAGTAATGGTACTCTCATGACTAGCACTGTGCATATAGACAGCCGAATAACAGTATAAGAGGCCAGGCTTTTGTAGGCACTTTTTCCATTTCATATAAAGAAGCTGTAAAGCAAATGCCTTTATAATCATGGATGTCTGATTTATAAGATGTCTGCATGGAGCCACTATGGAGCCTCTTACATTTTGCAATCTTGTAGATATGGATACTGGGGCATTTGAGGAAGGCAGTTTGAGGAAAATATAATGTTCATGCCTACAATGCCTAAAACGTTTACAGGGATGACTCATACAGTTTACAGAAGGCTCACTGTAATCTTTTTTGTCTCCACTGGGTATACTACAAATGCAGCAGACTTACCGTAAAGAATATATATAGAAAGATATCTAAAGGAACCATGTCTTGCAGTGAAATTTCTAGCAGTTTCATGGCTGAGTTAAATAAAATAAAACTGAATTCTTTGATTATAAACATGCTTGTGTAAGACCACAGTGCTATCTGGAAGAGCAAAGAATGTCTCTCACTTACCAAATTCTTGCAAAACAGCTGTAATGATTGATTGATAAATTTATCTTTTTGTGAAATTCAAAAAAACTTTTTTTTTATGGCTGAAGTATTCCTTTGTACATAGTTTTAGTACAAAGTCCTGCAAATCTGCAGCATTCATTTTATCCTGAAAGGAACAGACTATTGGTATCACAAAGGCTGGACATGAACAATATATTTTACGGTCAAATCTCTTTGAGTCTTTCATATATGTAGGCTATTAATATTAGAATAGAAGCATCTTCTGAGATAGAAGACCTGTCTTTGAGCCTCTCATCATAAATATTCATATGTGTGATGTATCCATCAATCAAGCCTTCCACCCTCTGTATGTGTTATGTCTATATTATTTTTTGGAGAAACCTCTTTCTGCATATGTGATCTGATCACCTAAAAGTGATCTTTTGTTTCCACAAATATCCATTATCAAATGGTCAACTCTCTTTAGCTATTTCTTGTCTGTCTGTCATTTTTTTTAGGCATGAGAATGGATTGCTTGAGAAATATGCTTCAGAACATGCTTCCCATGTTCTCCTAGAGAAGGAAGACTATAAAGGAATATCTTAGTCAAAGGCCACTTACTGTTCACCACATAGGTAGTTCAGGGTCAATATTCCACTTTTTCATGAATGCAGATGAATGTTAAAGGGAATTCTCCTGTGCTTCTGAAAAGAAAGTAGCTAATCTTATCCATTCTTCCATATGACTAGGCCTTTTTGATTTGTCTTCTGACTACACTAAAGTCATTTTTAAACAGTGCATAATGATTACAGTGTGGCTATACTGTCTTGCAGTGCAAGATTAGTTTGCTAACAACTTGTTTGAGCAGGCATGTGTGCTGCTTCATGTCTTTAAGATTATGCCTGAACAGGAATGAAAAAAAAATCGCAGTTCTCCTTCTGTTACTGCTATCTAGCCTTCCTCTGGAGAGCCTCTCTCTCCTGTGTCGGTCTTAATTAGATCATGCCAGTCCTAATTTGAGAATACAGATCTTAAGCGGGAAGAGGGGAAGGAAATGCACAGACAATATACTAATTTTAGACAGAGGCAAATGTGTCTTTTTCCATTAAGGAGAGGGAAGGAAAGAAAGCAAAGGAGAAAATAGAGCAAAACCTGCACACAGAATTGTACTTTGTAGCTGAAGTGGTGATTCTATCAAAGAGCACTAGGGAATTCCGCTGAAGAGAAATCTACAGGAGTCTGACAGCACTGTTACTAATCCTGATAGTTCTCTGGGATTTCTTGATCACAAGGTAGCATACAAGAGCATTGCACATTTCTATTCAAGTATTCAAATGCCTCAAAAATTTTTATAGCACTCACATCAAACTCCACCAGAAAAGATGGCATGCGTTTCGATTCTATAGCTTCCTCCTTGTCCATCCATACTGAAGGTCAACTTTACCTGTGGCTGGTCCCTAGGATTTCTCCACTGCAAAAAGTTACATTAATCTCTTTCTCTCTAGGGTAAACACAGTTCCGCGGCCAGACCGTAAAGATTCTCTTGTGTAAAGGATGGTGCCTAGCACATATTGGATGTACACAGTGGCATACCATACCAAGCAGAATTTTGTTACAGCCTGATGAAAAGAAAAACACCTCAGTGATAAATAAGAATCTCTGCCAGTCCTTGAACTGGTTTTGAATAAATCTATTATGCAACTGTGTGCATGAGCAAGGATATTTGACTTGCACTGGTCTTTGTTTGTGCATTCACAGGTTAGATCAGAATCTAACCTGTGAATTATTTATGTCGATAGAAGGAGGTAACTAGAGAAAGGAAGAAATAAATAATTTACAGTAATAAACAAAGGGTTTTATAGTTTAGTCCCCCTGAATGATTCCTTATTCAGCTTCACCTTGCATCTTATCTCTTATCACAGAGTCAGCTCTGAGCCAGGATAGTCCATCCTTTCAAACCTGGATGAATGACTGGAGTCAGAGGTACTGTCCAGCTTATTTGTAAGAGAGGCAACATCAGCTTATTTGTAAGAGAGGCAACATTCAGGAACCTTTAGAAAGGTCCATTTCTAACAGGACATCTGTACAGAATAAAATAGAGTGTGGGTGATACCAAAGCAGATTATTTACCCTGTCAAAGAAGATTCTTTTTCATACTCAGCTTTGCCATTGGTATATGTCTGAAAACCTGCCCAATTGTCCCAAGAATGAAACTCACAAAATTTTGGCTCACAAGATCTTGGCCCATCCCTTGACATTCCCTGTCACACTATTCAAGAGATAGTAATGCCTATTAGTTGATCCTGCTACTTCCCCACCCATCTCAGAAAAACAAGTCCCTCCTCTGGTAAGGGAAAATTATCCACTACGACGTGGGTCTTGTCAAGAACATCAAATTCTCTGGTCCTTCAGGAGCTATGGAATCTGTGCTAAGTGGAAAGACAGGACAGTCGTGACCATTAGATCCACAGCTGAAGTGACTCAGTCTGTTTCCCTGAGCCAGAGATGCTTTTTTCACTTTGCAGAGATGGTTATGGGTAATGACTAAGATAGGATGTCATCTAGTGCCAATGACCTGGTTTTATCTCCCATATTTCTGAAAGGACCCTTGTCCATGTCCACAGACAGATCTACATAGCAAGAAGTGTTGATGATGGCTACATTGGCCTGGGCTGGAGAGAAAGTCACACGTGAGACACTATCTGGTCCAAACAGAAAATACATCATTGTCAGAAGTATCAGAACTAGTGGCATTAGGGGTGGATAGTGACTTTATATGGGAGTGATAAATAAATGTTGTGACATGGCTCTTTTCTGTGGTGTTTTTGTGCAGACACATGGCAACATGGGCAAACAAGCAGGAAGTTTGATAGAGAGGCACTTTGCAGTGTGGCTAAGGCCAGTCCACCCTCCCTGGAGGTAGCCATTAGTGACATGAATTTAGGTTATATAGCACTACTTGGTCTTGTTCTAGAGTTCATTCATCACAATGGATATACGTAATTTAAGAAAAGTGAGAGACAAGGTAGAAATGATTTTTGTAGTTCCACAAGTCCTAGATTTTTCTGTGTGCTTCTCTTCTGTTTAAGAGTCTGGATTCTGTGTTTATCCCAAGCTGAGCACACGAAATGCAGAAGCAATTGAATAAAAGTGAGTTTCAGCAGCTGACATGCTAATTTGTAAAAGCTAAGCCCATGTTAAAGCATCCTGGCAAGAACTCAGAGGTAGATTCTCTGGAGGCTATTGCCCAGCCAGGAGTAGCTAGGTCATAGCAGGCCATGCAGTGCTGACAAATTTGTTTTCATTGGGGAACTGGTTCAATTAGGTTTCTTTCCAGCTGCTGGAGTTTTGTGACAGGTCTGTAAAGGAAAACTGCTCAAGGATGTTCACCTGGCTTTTCTTATACTTCAATCCATAGTTTAGCAGACTCAGCAGATTCCCAAGTAACAGCAGTTTTATGTGCAACTGGTCAGAAAAAAAGAAGTGACCTTTCTTTTCAGCTTCAGACCTTGCTGCAGTCACTCATGCCCTTCTCACACCCTGAGAATAGACCAGTGTAACACACTCTACATGGGACTTCACCCTTGAGGTCATTCCCAAACATAAGTTGTCTGCTCATTAAATAAAGGTACACAGAGAGGACATACTACAACAGAAGAGGTCAGAACTTCAAACATAAGGGCAAACCCCGACATCCACTCTGATGCCTGTGGGCTTTGCAGTCTTTTCTGTTGGAAAGTTGTTAAGTGTCAAGTGAGGTGCAAGAACTTTGGATATTCTCAGCAAAGTTGATAATAAAAGAAGTTTATACACTAGGTAATCTGGAGGGAAAGAAATGAGAAGGAGAAAGAGAGAAAAGAGGAGGGAGGAAAGGAGAGAGGGCAGGTGTAAAGAGGAGAGAGGGTAGGTGTAAAGGGAAACCACATATATGCTTTCCTTCTACTTTCTCTTGCAGGTGAGTATCATCAAAATTTGCAAATTCCTGAAATTTACACCAAGACACGAGCTTTCTTCATACTCAAATAGCAAAACCATCAAAGCAAAAGGCTTTCCCTCACTCTCTCAGAACACTGACCAGGAACTGTCACTCCAAGATACTGTAAAGGGCTTGAACTAAACAAATCAGTTTGTGAAAAACCTCTTTGGTATGCAGTTTTAGAAGAAGAAAAGAAATAAAACAGAGAGAAAATGGAGAAGTTTTTAAGAAAGCAACAGGAGAAAAGGAGGTCTAAGCTGTGGTGTTGAATGGACTAATAAATAAAGAGCACTACAGAGAACAGGTATGGTCTATATTTACCTAAATTTCCTAATCTGTATATTCTGATCAAACTACAGAACAAGTTAGAAATCAGTTTCTCTGTGTGCACTATACTATATCTGTCATTCTAAAATGACTTCTAAAAAAAAATAAAACCTCCTCCTACCCAAAAAATAAATATTCTAAATATTGGATATATAGCTTTCTCCCCCTAGAACTGTGCTAGAAAATAAAATAAAACAAAATAACATACTTTTCTCAAAAGTGTTGACTCTGACCTTAAATATTCCAGTCAATTGAATTCCACCGAATTGAATCTTTGCCTAGTAAGCTACTTTAAATTTTAGCTGATGTTCTTGATAGAAAATGGCAAGGTTGAAATAGCTGTTATCTTTAAACTCTAAAGTCTATTCCAGACTCTACTGCCTCTTTACTTCCATCATAAGACCTCCTTTCCACACATGGACACCCAAATGTAGAGATCCTAAGAATATTTTCTGCCCTAAATTCCCAAGAATACTGACTAACCCACAATGCACTGCCAACACTGGGCATTTAAAGGAGAGAGGAGATTAACTGTGCCAACCATTATTCTTTCCCTACTCTATCATCTCAGTTTTGAACAATGCATGCAATGATTTCCCAGGTGAGAAGCTGCTTCTGGATCAAACCACCTCTTTCCTTTCTATACCAAAACAAAGTTGTTCAGCATCTTGAGACTCCTTTTGTTAAAGTTCTTTTTTGTTTGTTTGTTTGTTTCTTTGTTTTTTTCCTGCCACTAGAGCCTTTCTTCCAAGCACTTTTTGATATTCGTGGCATCCTTTCATGCGGCTTGCACACACATTATTCCAGGTGAAGTAATCTTGGGAAAAGAGTGGAACAATGTGCGCTACGGCAGACCACAAATTGTCCGACCCTAAGCTAAAGCTACATCAGTGATGAGATACTCGGATCCTCCTTACTAAAAATCAAGGTCATTGCTGTCAGTCTGGGATTTCTCTCAAAGAGAAAGTGGATTATGTTAACCTACTGGGCCTGCCAGTTACTCTGCTCAGATTTTTTTATGTCAAGCTCTGCAAAAGACTTCTGTCAGTTTAATTGCTGAAGATGCATTCCATAAGAGCATTGGATTCACATGTGGGCTTACCAACCTCTGTTTTGCTGTTATTGTGTGGATTTGTTTCACTGTGGCTAAGATGACTCTATATGTTAGAGGCTTGAAGGTTAGAGGTTTGGGGTCTTGCTCTTCCTTCTAATTTTGCCTTGTACTTTGGTTTAAAGCACACTATGCTAAATCAAAGGAAGTAAAACACACCTAATAAGACCACACTATTGTTTTTTTCCTTTCCCTTCCAAAAACTGAAAAGTGTCATTATATTGTATATGTTCTGCCCTGCTCTGTCCTTCCTCCATAAGGAAAAAGCTGGAGATAAACTTCAGACTTTTCTCCTGTGAGCTGCAGTGAAATCTGGCTCTAACAAGCTGCCTTTTGATTCTTCTAAACACACCGCAGCTTGGCCCCTGTTTTCCTTGACTCTATGCCAAGCCTATTACACATGTCTGAGCAACCAGGGATATAGAAGAATTATGATTTCCATTTGGCTTCCACTACTCCTTAGTCTAATTTTCACTGGCTTTGAAATACAGCTATTGCTTTCCTTTTGTTTTATTTTTCCTTGTCATTTCACTTTTTTTTGTTTTCTTTTTTTTTCTAAGAAAATTCAACTATAAAAAATTGCTACAGTGAAACTCCCCTTCCACAACATTGGTTTTTTTTTTCATAAAATAAGGACTTATTTGTTCCAGAACAGAATTTCATTATCCAAAGAGTTTTGTTGCAGGAATGACTGTGTAATGAAGTCATATGTAATCAGAGCACACGGAATTACCTTAACATTATCTCCATTTCAACTCTTTTGGAAGGAGGATGACAGTGGGGTTTCTATGTGTGCAGGCAGGCACACGCAGTGTGCAGTTGCCATGGCTAGTAGAGTATTTCTGTACCATGTAAATGAGAGAATATACACCTCAAGCACAGTCAGTGGTTGGTAGAGGTTGGTTCTAAGTCTTTAAAGAGTCATTTGCTTGCAGCAGAGAAATATTTTGTCCAGCAGTGTCCCTATGGGCGTATAACCACTAGTATCTAAAATCAATACCATATGTTCAATGTTAAAGACTAAAATAAAAAAGATAAAAACAGAGTGTAGCTGGGATGGTTTGATAAAAAATTAGCAGTGGGAGAAAAAGAAAAAAAAGGCATCCTCTACTAGAAAGCAAACTTCTAGTTCACCTATTAGTCAGCTTCTTTGACCCTGATATCAGCATAATACTTATGTTGCCCTGGCATATTTTTCTGTGTGTGTGAAAGTTTCACATACAACAACAGGAAAAAATTGCTATGAATTAATAATATTCACCCAACTTGTATTAAAAGAAGATGAAAATAAAATATGGTGAAGGCTAAATCAAAATTTACTGAATTCCTAGAAAAGTCAAGCAAAAGTGTCAGCTGAAATTACTCCACAAACTGTTCATTTCTAGCATTTCTGCAGGGCTTCAACCAGCACAGCAAAAGCTCTGATGCCCTGTTACCCTTATTTCAAATTCTCTCTCCTCAGCAGTTTTTCCCCGCAATGGTGGCAGAAAGCTTTTTTTTTGATTACAGAAAACAAAAACTCTTTCCCCATACTTGCCCACTTTCAGCCTACCCAAGGACAAATAAAACCAAACTAAACCAAAAGTTTGTTTCTGCTTTGCAGTGAACATCATTTCAACACTAAAGATTTTCTTTTAACCAGAAAAAAAAAAGTATGAAGTGCTCAATTTTATATTTTTGTTCTCCCCCATTTTTTAAAGCAAAATCAGATGGACAAGGCTGCTCTTCTTAGATAGCATAAGCATACCTTGTCTAGCTAAGTAGCCATCTCATAGCTGAGTCCTCCGGGCCTGGTAGAGTTTGTGTGCATGCAACAGGCTGGAAGACAGGGTCAGTACCCTGATTTGGTGTTTGAGAGGAGAGTGAACACTACAGTAAGTAGGATGGAATCTGTGGAAGGGAACAAGGATACATAGCTCACAGGCGGATCTGAGGAATATGGGAGCACAGCAACAGAGGGTCACATACAGGGATATCAAGCACTAGTGCATCTTATCTTTATGCCTACAAATTTTTAATGGTGGTTCATGATGATCTAAAGAATGATGGAGTAACAGGTCCTGTAGTTGTTATAGAATCACAGGACCTTTGGCTGGGAAGAGGAAGAATACGGCTATATGATGTGATGGATCCAATCAATAAGACCTCTCCATCTGTGGAATGTATATGGATCTCCATGACTTTGAGGATGTTCAAATGTAGATACACACATAAACATTTGCCCAAAGGCTGTAGGTGGCCTTGCCTATACAAAGCTCTATGGCAAGCCAATGCGATCAGTGGTCCACAAGGTCATAGCAGCCATTTTCAGTATTAACTAGTCCCTAGAATTAATCATGCTGGCCCTGAACGGTTAATGGGATCTGCTGGTATGAGGACTTGCAGAATGTTGGGGCAGTGGTGAGCACAGTGTGTTACACTCTCACAAGATGCAAAAGGCCGTGAGAGAGGTACTGAGCTAAGGTTTGTTCCAGATCAGGAGTGTGCATGTAACTAGCTCAGCATAGCAGAGATAGTTCCAGACAAGCTGGATGTCAGGTGGTACACACAAGATAGTCCTGAGGAAGGGCATGGTACCTGCACACTAACAAAAANGTGCATGTAGCCAGCTCAGCATAGCAGAGATGATAGAGGTGGATGTCAGGTGGTACACACAAGATAGTCCTGAGGAAGGGCATGGTACCTGCACACTAACAAAAAGACAGGGTAGTCATCCCTATAGATACTCAACCACAGGTCCCTCAATGGTAGTATGTTGGATTAAATCCAATCCCTATCATGACATAGTCACTTCCAGGCTATATCATGATATATATGATATATTCTGCCTATCAGAGGCAGAATCATTCCTACCACTAGCCGAAGTGAGGTCACCCAAGCCTAACTGCAACCAAGTGCAGAAATCCAATATATGCTGTCTTCCCTGTTGCTCCACCTCTAGGGAATGCCTCTCTGGCTGTAAGGTACCATTCTTCCTAGGTCGTAGTCTGCCCAGCCTCAGAAGAGAAGCTTTCTCCATTGTTTGGACACGGTGCCACGTGTTCTCTTTTTCCAGACTGAAGAGTGTCAGTTACCAGAGGAAGCCTCAGATCTGATTTGTAGATCAATGAACAAATACATTTGCTTTCCTTCTAGGCAGTCTCTGTTAGGTGGCACTGAATCTGACAGATTCCCACACCTCCTTTCTCTTCTTTGTAGTTCTTGCTGAACAGAGAGCAGTGGCTAACCTGAATGTTAGCCACAACTGTGAGGCCTTTAGATAACAGCGTGCAAGAACAAAGTGTGACTAACTCAGAAGAGAAAATAAAGTGTGAAGCAGAGCGCTGGCTTGGAAGAGTTTTATTCTTTCAGAGCATAAGGAAATGCAGTGGTTCACATGCACGCAGCTCCCTTTCATGGGCAAGAGGGAAGCTGCGGCAGACAGATCAGCGAGTGACTGCTCTTCCTGTGGCAGTCAATACCGCACTTCCAGTTTGGGCCCATCTTCCATCCACTGGGCTTCTCATGAGCAGCCTGTGGCTTACCAGCATGAGCAGATCTGGGCCAAGCTGCCAATACCAGCAGACTGTCTGGTTTCAAAGCTGTTCGGAGTGTAGCTATAACCAGCATCACACACTGTAAAACAGTGTTTTCCTTGTATGGGGCTTTTCCTAGGCAGGTCCAAAAAGTGGAGAAACTTTTTCCCATGTTCTCTTGAGTCTCTTCTCTTTCAGTTTTAAATTCAGAATTGTGTATAGCAAAGAGTCCAGTAATGAAGAGAACGTGAAAAAGTGGGCGTCAGTTAGGCCAGGATTATTAACCGGGCAGCAGTTTACTAGAATCATGGAGCAATGTAGGTTGGAGGGGACTTCTAGAGATTATCTGGGCCAATTCCTACTTAAAGCAGGGCCAAATTTGATCAGCTATCTCAAAGCCCTGCTTAGTCTAGTTCAGAATATCTTCAGGGAGGAAAAGAAAGAAAAAGAAGGTGCATAATGAAGAATTAGCATTTTGGAAACTGTGTCTAGGAGAGCAGGGAAGGGAATAGAGGACATGAGAACAAAAAAATAAGGAAAAGAAAAAAAGAAAGAAAAAAAAAGAAAAAAGAAAAAAGAAAAAAAGAAAAAAGAAAAAAAGAAAAAGGAAAAAGGGAAGGGAAGGGAAGGGAAGGGAAGGGAAGGGAAGGGAAGGGAAGGGAAGAGAAGAGAAGAGAAGAGAAGAGAAGAGAAGAGAAGAGAAGAGAAGAAAAAATGTCTTTGATAATAAGATTACTTGATATATGTGAAGGGAGAGAGATGATTTTGTTCAATGAGGACATAGCTTTTCAAACCTTGGGAAAACATTTTTGTAGTAGATAGCACATCACTAATCCTAAGCATAAACAAAAACCTTACATTAGACATGCAGTGTGCTCTCCTGTCACCATTTTCTAACATTAGAGTCTAAGAAGAAGGATAAACTGTTTTTTTTTTGGTAATGTAATAGATTCAACATTCTTTCTTTAGGACTGAAATATTTAAAACTTTAAAATGATCTCGTCTTCTGATAATATTACTGTTCCTCTCCATCTCCCCACTTAGAGGATTACTTTTCCTTCAGTATAGTAACTCCTGTTCCTCTTATTCACTTCCTACAGCAAGTATAAACCTAATAAACTCTATTGCTAGAGAACTGATGGAGTGATGGACAAGAATAAAAAATAGATATGTTAGTTTGAAGTCAAATTTCAGATTGTTTCACTTTGCAATCAAAACTGAGGTAGTTTACAGTACACAGCATGATTTACCAAAGAGGTGAATGTAGAATCCAGAAAAGGGTAGAATACAGACAAGGCTAGACAAGTATTTGCAGCCCCAGCTCTTCTATAGTGCTATTTAAGGTGTAAACTTGAATATACATACTGCCACATGGCCAAACATATTCCACATTCGGCCCAGGATATTTTGGGGAGTGGAGGGGAGAAGGGAAAACAAAACACTTTCAAAATGCTTTCCACTCCTCAAAACACTTTCCATACTGCTATTCATTTAACAAGCTTTATAGTGCTATTTTTTTTTTTTAACTTTTGCCTTCATCACATCTCTGTAGAAATTTTATTAGCCAGAAATGCAGTAGTTTTACAAGGCACTTTGGGTAGTCATTATGCTGCTGTCAGATGAAAATAATAATGGTATTTTGTAGCAATGAAGTACTAGAATAATGCAGCAAATTAACTAGATTTAATTCTCACTACATACTCTTTGAGTTCATAAGTATCCCCATTACCTACCCATTTTATGGATGAAGGAACAGAGGAACAGAAGGGATGAAACCTCCTGACCAAAGGTCATAAATGAGTCTGAAATAAAACTTGAATTTGAACCAATTGTGTTGTCCTTCTAGGAGAAAGAAGAAAAATAAATCAAAATAATCAACTGGCTCGCTGACTCTGAAATCCAACTAAAAGACTTCCTGACACCATAATAACTGAACTGAATTGTAATATGTCCATAAGGCATTTGGTTTATACGTTGTAATCATTGATTCTCAGTTTGGTCAGTGTGATGGCAACCAAAAGACCATTTCTTTTTACTAAGTGCTCGGTGGCCCATACAAAACAAATTGGTTGTTATCTCGATATTACACGGAATGGAAATTGAACAAGATAACTGTTACAACTGTGAGAATAACTCACAGTGATTTATCCACTCAGTGAATCAAAGTACTTTTCTCCTTGCAAAAAAGTCAAAATTTGAACTAAAGAGGAATTGATTGGAATGGAACATACCTCATCTTCTCCGATTTTTTTTATTTAGGTGGATGAATATTTATGCCCACACACTACAGTACAAGCATAGGTCATGCAAGTTGCAGTTGTCTTCGACAAGAAAACTTGACAGCCACTTCACAGAAGAGAAATGGGTTTGTATTCATTTCAACGGAGTCTTGAATTAGGCATCCAACGAGAACTTTTTTGAGTCTGTCAATCTTAACCACTCATTTCATGACTGATCAAAGATACCAAAATGATAGAAATAGTCTCATTCTACAGGTCTGTGGATAAGGTTTGTTCCTTCAAGAGTATAATACTAAAATGTGAAGATTAAAGTGACAGGTGTTACTTTTTACCCAGCAGTTCTACAAAGCACCTTGAAATACTTGTTCTTGCTTCCTGAAAATGGAGTTGAAATAAGTTTTGAAACTTTGGAGTGGAGTGTCCATTATCTAGAAGGTTTTAGAATACCGTCCATTTTTTCACACTGTAAGCAGAGTATACCCATTTCAAAACTTTTAACACTTGTGATGATTAGTTTCTGAGTGTGTCTTGACTCAACAAAAACACAATTTCACTTCGAGGAAGAAACAAGAAAGGATAACAAAAATGCATTGAGAACCTTTAAACCTTTCATGAGCCATGCAGACCCTGATTCCCGTCAGGTCTCTTCCAAGATATGTGAAAACTGGGGACAGTCCCTTGGGAAGGCTGACTGTCCCAAGGTAGAGAAGCTTCAAACTTCATGAACTGAGGATGTGGAAGGAGTTAGTCAGCTGTTATTTTTGAAAATATAGAAGTCTAAGAGTTTTAACCAGTAGATAAAAAACAATTGTTCTTTTTTCTTTTCTTTTTTTTTTTCTTTTTTTTCCCAGTGATAAATGGTAGGTTAGTTGTTCTTAGCCAGTTTTGGTTTTGCTCTTTTGATTTACCATTTTCTAAATGGAATGAATAAAGAAGTGATAAAATTTAGGTTTGACACTTGTCTTAAAGTGGTCAGATTAGCATTTTAAAAAAAAAAAGATATTAACTTCTTTTGAGAGATAATTGCAGTGGTGTGAGACCTTCAGGTCAAAGAAATTCAAGACTGAAATAACTAGTCCTATTTCATTTATTTTGGAGATGATAAGAACAAATTCAAAATGTGCCAAAAGATACTAATTTTAGTTGCCTTGTCCATCCAAAGAGCAAACAGATGTCAGTTACCCAAATGTGTTCATTCTTTAGCAGTCATCAACACAATGAGAGGAAGTAATTGTAAAACAGGATGAAATAATTTATCTGCTGAATCAAATATACTGATGCCATAGGCACATGCAATGCAAATCAAGGGCAAGTCCCAGGATTAGCAATATAAAGCATTAGTGATCACAACCTTCCAATTGCTCTCTTCAAAAAAACTCTGGTGACTACACATTGACAAATTCGAAAGGATTCAGACTAAAAAGTACAGGTCCATGGCAATGAGAAGACATTGCCTCCTAGTGAAAAACTTAAATATGCTTAATGTCTCTGGGCTATCCAAAGAGCTGTCAGATCATTACTTAAAGCTGTCTGCTGAGGGTGTGAGAAAAGGTTCTAACAATAAGAGTTAAAATCATGCATTCAGATACCTGGATAGGCAAAAGTAGACAATTCAGATTAGAAATGAGATACAACTTCAGAGTGTTGTGATCAGCCAGGGAACAATTTACCAAAGGATAATCTCTCTGTTGAAGATATGATGATGTGTCCTTAAGGATAGTTCAAGGTCAGCTGAAAACAATGCACCTATCTAAATGTCCTTGGGACACTGGACTCACTATAGGTCACACCAAGGAAGCTCAGTTATCTGGGAAGGAGCAAAAAAAATTTTGAATCTTATTTTCCTCTATTGCATATGAGACTTTTGATCTTTGCACTTGTCTCAACCAAGTCTTCCAAGGCAATTTCAGCAGATGAATATCAGCAGCTGCTTCACTGAACAGGTTTCTACCCCATACCAGTAGAAGGTACCACTACATTAAAAATAGAGATAATTGCATCTTGAGGAGCTGATTTTAGCATCCATATTCAACTATGCATAGTACAAACTTTATCTCTAGGCAGAGGGTGCCACCTGGTGGAGGGGTAAGGGAGAAGACAGCATATCCTAGTGGGGCCAATACCCATGAGTTTCCCACACTTCTTCGAGCAAGAAGTTCTGCTAACGTAACTGATATTTTTTTTTAATTACAAGGCAGTCCATCTTACAATAACACCTGAGTCCCTTCTGCAGACTTTCCCTCCATCTTTGGCTCAATAGAGTAGTGCAAAGCGACATTTGGCATCTCTTCTATATGTATTTATTCCTGTGCATGAGGTGACAAATTTGATTGGGGTGATACACCTGTCAAAAAGGGCAATACAGGTTTTCCAAGGCAAACTCAGAGAGGACAAAAATCTCCCATGGAGCAGAAGGGGAAAAGCTTACTTAATGCTGATTTTCAGTACAGATGTTGACTGTGAAAAAGGGACTTTTGACTTTTGGAGTTTTAAGCAGGAGTTATCAGAAGAGTTATCACAGTGATACCTGGCTTGTAGAGTTCAAGTATGCAGAGTGATGTTTCTTTCTTATCCTCTGATGTTGGCTCTTTCTATCACTGTGGAGGAGAATTCATCAGGTTTTGGACTGTTTACCAGACAATGGGAAACAATCTTGGCTTAGATTGTCTTGAGAGAGATTAGTTTTACCCTACTGATGATAAGTTGATGAGAAAAGAAAGACACCAAACAGGGATTCAGCTGTAAACACAACAGATGTTTGCCGTTCATAGACAAAGCTGGGCCTCTGCTTCTGTTTGCTGTTTCCTGAAGGAGTGCCAGGATCTTATTGAACTGTTGCATTTAACTGTTGCTGAGTAGCAACAGAAAACAGGTCCAGCAAGTAAGGACGTAGATATGGCAGTTGGGATGAAGGATGACCCAAAATACTGTTCAGAGCTGCACAGAAGTGCTAGACTTATGTAAAAATAGTGGTGATGTGCCCATCACCACTGAGGACAGGGTATAGTCTGCAATATCAACTAGCACACCAATGGCAGATGCACTGGGTTCGTGGCACTGAAGTAGCATGAGAAGTGGACAGACTTTGTAACACCAGCATGGACAAAGAGGAGATGAATAGGTTCTTCTTAGAGCCAAGAATCCAAATCCTGCCTTGCAAAAACATGCTAAAGATAACACATGAATGAATGAAGGATGGAGACTCTTGACACAGAGGAGCCTGGAAGTTTGTGTCTTTGAGTATCAGGAAGAAGTCTTCTCCAGCTGAAGATGTACAGCTACCAAATAGGTGTAGTGCCCAGGGAACAATTGAGGATGAACAAATTTCTTCAGAACAATCATCTGAACCATTTGATAGGAAAAAGAGGAAGCGGTCTTTGGAAATTCCTTTTTGCAGGAAAACTGAAGCACCCATCTGCAAACCAGACTTGCTAACCAGGACAAGAAGGAGGATCCAAGAAATTCATGCTGGTCAGTCTCATCCAAATCCTAGATACCATTTCCAAATACACTACATAGATACAAGAAAGTGATTTGGAGTAGTCACCATGGATTTACAAATTGTGCTTAGCCAACCTGATAGTTTTCTATAATGAAGTGGCTGACTTACTTAGTGGATGAGGGAAGACCTGTCATTGTTGTTTATCTTGATTTTAGCAAGGTTTTCAAACATCTCCTATAACAATCTGATAACAAAATGATAAAGTATGGAACAGATATGTGATGGGTTGAAAGCTCTCTGAACTGTTGGGATCAAAAAGTTGGGATCAGCAATGCAAAGTCTGGCTGAAGGCCAGTCCACTAATACCCCAGGGGTCAATAGTGAGACGAGTATTGTTTAACATCAATATTAATGACCTGAATGATGAGACAGAATGTGCCCTCATCAAGTTGGCAAACAATAAAAAAAGGGGTGGAATGGTTAACACATCACATGGTTGTGCTGCTGCTGAGACACTTTGGCAGAGTGGAGAGATGAACTGAGAGGAATCTCATGAATTTTAACACCGGACAATGCAAAGTCATGAACCAGGGAGTAACCAGTACACGATGATTTGCTGGAAAAGCAGCTTTGCTGGAAAGGGCCTTGGGGTCCTGGTAGACAAGAACTTGCATAATGCACCCTTGAGGCAAAGGCAGACAGTGGTTATCCTGGACTGCATTAGGAAGGGCATTGTCAAACTAAGTGATCTTTCTCCTCTGCACTGAAACTCAGCCCTGGTAAGACCACAGAATGCTGTGTCTGGTTCTGGGCTCCCAGTATTACAGAGATATGGACATACTAAAATGAGTTCAGTGCAGCACAACAAAGATGATTAAGGGACTGGGGCACTTATATGAAGAAAAGTTGAGAGAGTAAGAACTATTCAGCTTGGAGAAGACTGACTGATCTACCTGTATACCTGATGGGAGCATAGGACAGAAGAGTGAGTCGGACTCTTCTTGGTGGTATCCTGTGATTTAAACTTAAGGAGAAGCTTTTTTTTTCACTGTGGGGATGATCAAACACTGGATCAGTTTGCCCACAGATGATGTGGAGTCTCTATCCTTGGAGATATTCAAAACCCTATTGGGTATGACCCTGAGCAACCTGCTGTAGCTGATACTGCTCTGAGTAGGAGGCTGGACTAAGTGGTTTACAGAAGTAACTTCCAATGGTTCTGTGGTTCTGTAACTCAGAAGTAGCATGTCAAAGAAAGACAGATAAGACTTGCCTGGCCCCTGGGATATTACCTTTCCAAGCCCATGCATGTCCATGTGGATACCAATGATGTTGTCAAGGGAGACCCTAAGTATAAAAGGAATCAGCACATAGCTCTGAAGAGAGGGGTGAAGGGCATGGAGTCCAGCCAGGGTTCTTCTCAATCCTTCTGGTGAAGAAGAAAGATTCAAGTAAAAGTGAGTAGGAGCAGATATTCTGCAAGTCAACATCTGTTTGTAGATGGTGTTGGAGGTAGTGTTTCAGCTTTTACAAATATAGGACCAAGGAACAAGGACTGCTTGGGAGGCATGGGCTCCATCTGTCAAGAGCAACTGTGCCAGCAGGCTTTCTAACCCAACAAGGATGATTTTAAACAAGGTTCATTAGTGGAGTGTGACTGACATGCAATGAGAAGCAAGGGTGCAGAGAAGTGCCTGTTAGGGAATGCACAAGGGGCTGCATGATTGAGGGGGAAGATCTCTCATACCTGTGTTACTAGGGACCATTCCATGTGTCTGTACACAAATGCACATAGCATGGAATAAAACCTTTGTTTGCTTTAAAAACCATAACCAAAGTAGTCTTATTTTTCCTTGCTCTTGTTCTTATGTTTCTCAGGTGAGGGAAGAGCACATGTTTCCAAAGTCTTTTTGGCAGATATGAAATAGCACCTGCTATACCTATGAGTTGAAAGTGTATAGATAAGCACTGGTGGAGGGCAGGAAAGAAGCACACTTGCCTTGAACTATGTGTCCTTTGTAGGTTACCTTGCTGAAGATATATTTGTGCTGAATGAATATGTTCATGTGCGTTCTAACTATAGTACCTCCATTGGAGCAATGGAGAAACTGAATTGCTTATAAAAGCTTTAAGGTTCTCCTTTGGGATGACACAGTGCTTGTAGGGAGACATCACTAACTTTGGGACACATATATCATACTTGTGAAAAAGAAAAGGCATAGCTGAATCGGAAATAATGACTAGTTTGTCAAAACTGAGTAGAAGGACTTTTTCCACCAAGCTTTATGTTAAGGGTGGTGATAGAGTTCAATCACGTTTAAGCATCTGGCAATGCTAGTGCCTTATGTGAACATATTATACAAAGATAGAAAATAGGCACAAGGTTAATTGCAAGAGAGTAATGTTATTCCCCTTCATTTTCTAATATCTGTCTGCACTTATTCTGACATCACTGTTTGCAGTGATAACTGAGGCAGCTCCTAGCTGGCCATGCACATATATGGAGGCATTTGGAAAAATTATTCAGACAGCATCTGTGTCCTAGTTTGAAGTTGTTTGTGCATAGCTCTGTATACATCTGTTAGGAACCTCATCTAAAGGCATTTCCATCATTTTATGTTTATCAGAGAAAGAAAAAGCTCTTCTCAGATGTTTCTCCTTTCAGTACTCTCATAGATTGCTATATATTTGCTTTAATATTAATTTGTCTATAGCATCATGTTGATTCATGAATATCCTATCTTCCTGATATAAAATATGAAAGGCAACTGCTAGTGTTTTTGATTTACTTGAAGAATACCTACATTGTGTTTTATGTTCTTTCTTCTACTTGCATATTCTAGACTGTTAAAAATAATGGGCATCTTTGAACTGTGTTTGAGGTCAAAGAAATGTAGAAATTAAAAATGAATAACAGTCTCTTGTTTGTTCCTGCACCACTTACTTAGGTGATGTCAAATCAACAACATACAGCTTTTTCTTGGAATCTGTGCATTTGTGTGTAAGAGAAAGATCAAAGCAGGTTAAAAAGGTAAGGGGATGTTTCACTTCACAGTGTTCACTACTCATGTGACTACTTTTAGAGCTTTGGAGAGAAGCAGGTACAATCATAACCATCCCACTTTACTATTGTACTTTATTAGAAAACCAAAGACTTAAAAATCCACGGGTCCCTTCTAAAGAGTCAGATTTTTCTTTACATGCAGATGGTCATATTTACATTTATATCATTTCTGCCTTTCCACAGCTACTGAGTTTGCCTTGCAATCTGTCCAGCTTGCAGATCTAGGTTCTAAAACCAGCCTCATGTACAGCTAGAACTAAAGCAACCTAGTGATTATAGGGGGGAAATATGTGTACTGATAAATGCAGTATCACCTCCTTCATTTGCAGTCATCCTGGAGCAGTGACTTTGACATAAATGTCATAGTCCAGAATCATAAATTGCAACATTTAGCTTGACTGTAACACTGATATGGCCATCTTTCAGTCTCTTTCATCCCTGAAAAATTTATGTGGATTAACCTACTAGTGGCAATCAATCACTGATTTGAGATAGTAGGATTACAATTGCTTAATTTTTTTGTCAGTTAAAAGCCTTCAACCGTCCAACTCATTCCATAATGCATTCTGTATTATCAAGAATGTAAAAGCAACAACTAAAAGGGAAAAAATAAAATAAAACAAAATAAATAGCACTTACCATCAAATCAAATTCAAGGGTTATTGCACAATGTGTATTATTCATTTTCATATTTAATTCATTATGTTCCATCTTTTTAAATTTAAATAAAGCTTACACTGTATCTATTTTGTCTACTGTCCCAGAGCATTGCAGGTATTCCAGATGTGTCAGAAAAGTTACACCCACTTTACCACTCAGAGGCCCTTGAAATGTCACTCACAACTGTACACAGAGCCATGAAATATGCATATTTCCATGCATTTTAAAGAAAGCAATGAAAAATGACTGTCCCCTTATTATTTTTAATACTGCTCTTCTCATTATCTCTTTCCTTCCTTTCTCATACTTTCTTTCCCACTACCACTTGCTAAATGTTCTGTTTCCCTTTTACCCCTCCCTGCCAGTCTCTTGCTCCATTTCATTTTTTTATCCTTAATACAGATAATAAATTTGTTGGAGTGAGATGCATGACTTCTCCAGGAAAAAAAAAAGTCCAAAATCATTGCCACCACCAAAACACACACACACACACACAAACAAATAAAAAAAGAAAACCCACAATAAATTTTATCCTGCTTTTTCTCCTTTTTCATAAACCTTTTTGTGAATTTCTCCCTTTGCTTCTTCCTCACCACAACTATCCTTGGTTATTTTTCAGTTGAAAAGCCTAAATCTGTTAAGCCTCTGCCACAGCACTTTATAAAACAAAGCTGCTTTTATTACTTTAGTACATAAGGTGTCAATGCTATAAATAGCATTACTTGATTAAAAAAAAAAGATAAGTGAGATGCTCATCCATAGGATTAGCATCTCAAGAGTAGGCAGGATCAACATAAGGTAGGCAATAATCCATCCCCGAGTTTGGGTATTACTGTTGCAGAAAATGTGATAAGATGGCAATATGTTGTGTCTCTTGTGATAGTAAAACAAAGAAAAGAAAAGAGTAAGAATATAAAGAAGGTAGAATGACCTGTGGAGGCAATGGTCATCTTGGAATACAAGGAACACAAACTTTACGCTTTCTCCAGCATGCTGACTAGAAAAGATGGTCTCTCTCTCTCTGCTACGTGTGCAGAGTTTTTTAGGAAGATGGAAGATTCAGTTCATATTCAGTCATGCCCTTTCTAAAGTACTGCCTATCTTGGGAGAAGAAGTAACCAAAGACACACCAGAAACCTGATAAAATGCTCAACATGTCCTTTGTGCAGAGATTAAACTCATGATGAAGTTCAGTTTTTCCTAGAAGATTTCTCATCCTGCCATACAACCCAGAGCATCTTGCCTCATCTACAAAACTACAGCAAAGCTTTCTCATTCCGTTCAAAAGCAGTTTAACAATGTTTATTGCAACCACATACACTGATTACAGTGAAAAACAGAAGTCAGGAACCCTTCCAGTTTTAAAATGAGTGAGTGATGTGTGAGCAGATGGTTGTCTGTTCAAATACTCCAAGGAGCTACCAGACTAGAAATGAACCACTGTCTATCTTAGGGTGTTATCTGACTCTAATAGCAATCATCACCAAAAAGTTGCAAGACAGCCCACGAGTATTAGGATCATCTACTCCCTTCACAGAAGACCTAATTAGTGGGAGATCAGGAGGAGTTTCTATCTCAAGGGTGAAACATCCCTTCATTTTTCATCCCACTCCTCATATTAACTACTCTATCTCTGAAACTCTTAGGAAAGTGAATGCACCATCAGTATTTGGGAATGGCATTTCAAGATAGGTCTAATCAAGACAGGTTCAGCTCCATACAGTTTCCAAAATAAAATTGTAATTTCTTAACTGTATGTCAGGCAGGACTCATTTCCTTCCCCATTACTGAGGATGAAGATGTTGAAAAAATTATATAAAGTCTTTAGGAATCTGCAGATTCCTAAAATTGCAGGTTGCCGGCTGATACAATAGGTCCATCTCGCACTTTTCCCCTTCTCTCTTTTTTGGATTAATTGAGGTTCCCCAGAAGACCATACTGCAGAGTCAGGGTGGGTTTGGGAGGGGGGGAGGATATAGAAATAATCAGGAGTACCCCTTAAAAGACCAGTATTTGCCTCTGTCTGTGTACCGTGTGGTATATAACAGGTGTTTTTATGGAGAACTGTAACAAGGTGCCCCTTCCCACTTCCATGTTGGCAGTAGTTCAACAGAGCAGGTGCCAGTAGAATGCATAACAGTGAGACAGAGGCCTGAAAAGCGTGTTCTGACAAGAAAAAGAGGAAAAGCTACTTTCCAATAGGAGAAGATATTGTATAGACTATAGACTTGCTGCTCTCTCTCAGAACCAGAAACAAGCTTAGGTACACCCATAAGGATAATCTGGCTAGGACTATGCAGATAAGCACAGCAAGAGCTGACTTCTGTTAGGTGTTTCCTAAAGCTAGTGTCATCACAGTTTCTGACCCTGTAGCAATGACATCCAGGCCTCCTAAAAAGCCAAAGTTACTTTTCTTTGTAGCATGCCTTGCAACCGAGAAAACTTGTAAAACAAATGTGTCAAAGAGATCAGATATTCCACGCTCCTGGGAGTTAGAAATAAAGAGGAGCCATCCACAGCATCAGCTTCTAAGGGGAAATATCTAGGCAGGGCGGTGTCCTGCCGTCTTTTTGTCTTTTATAGATTTTGGCAAGAAGGGGTGTTTTGCTTGTCAGGATGATCTAAGGATTGTGGCTTTGGAAATTTAGAGACAAGAGATATCAGACAGGCAAACTGCTTTTATTCAAGACATGTGAAGTACAAGAGCTCTCTCTTCCCACTCTCTTCAGTCAGAGACTTCTAAGTAGGTCCTTCTTTTCAGAAAGAATAAGGATAAAAAAAGAAGTTAATCTGTGAGTATAGGATTTACCCCCATTTTTTTCCCATGATGTCTCTAATTATAATGACAAAAATATGAGTTACGACGGAAGCTTATGCATTTGGGAGATTGAAGACACGTTCCACATCATTTCTGAGGCCAGGTAGGATCTGACTTCACAGCCTTGCTGCAATCAAGGAGCTTCAGAGTCTGTTATGAGAAAGTCCATTTTCAAGAAGTAGGTAGGGAACTGGCATTCTTTATGGTCTCTAGAGGTTCCAAAGTTGGGAAAGCTGTCAGCATGTTACCAAAATATTTGCTAGGGACACACCTGAAGGGACATTCCAATTTTAGCCTTCAAATCTAATTCCAAGAACAAACCAGGCTTAAAAACATCCCAGAGACAACAGTTTTACATTTTTAATTTTTACTCTTCATATTCTTGCTTTCCTCCTTCACTCCACTACAACTCACACTAGAATGAATATTGGGCATTTGTTTACAATATATTCCCAAATATCTACAGTTTTTTTCTAGCGTTCAGGAGCTGAAGCTCTCTCAGGGACTTGAACCCAAGCCATTTGTTTATAGTTTATCAGAGAAAAACTGCTGGCGAAGTCTCATCACAGGAGTTTCAGGATTCTAGTTTTCTAGACCACAGGCATCTCATCTTTCACTTCCCCAGAAGTCAGCTAGCCTACTTTCTAGTGCAGTAGAAATATTGGAAATGTGTTCTCTCATTTATTGCTTTCTTTGCACAGGAGGAAAGCAATATCAGTTTGAAGTTTACATTGCCTCTTGATAAGACTAGAGAAGTGTAGAAATGAGGCTTTTACTTTAGAATTTACCTTCAGTAAAAATCTAGGAGAATTATTATTACTAAGACCCTCTTTAATAATATAGAAAATTCACTCCTATAGCTGCCTGCACAATTTTATTTTCAGGAACCAGGTAACTTTCAAAAGGAGTTGCCCTAATTGTAAAGCTACTAGATAAGAAAATCTCTAATAGCTGGTACTTCTGCTAGTCATGGCCTAACTTACAATCCCTTATATACCTCATAATGCTTTTGCTCATAGACACTTGCTTGAGGTCAAGAAGCTGTTTTTATAGTGTGCCTTGGCATTACTGATTAGGCTTTTAAACTCCATCCATATGTGACTTAAAACCTACACCTGCAAGAGACCGCAGGAGACTGCAGCAAGGACTTAATTCCTTGCTTTCTCTTGATATAACTACACCATGGTCCTACACCATGGTCAACTCTGTATATAAGATGTAATACAGAGCAAAACATTATTTTAAAAAGTAAAAACTGTATGTTTGTGGCACAGATTAATCTATCTATCTGATGAATTTAGTTAAACAAATGTAAATAAAGTTTACTGGAACTGTACTGGAATTCATGAGCATTTTTCTCAGCTCTGGCCTGATAAGTGAAACTGTGCACATTGCTGTCACCTTTGTACCTTTTTTTTTTCTGTATATAAAATAGGAATGAGCTTTTAAACTTATGAAATGCTCTGAAATTAGTATTGAAGAAAACTACTATGTAAAAAGGTTGGTATTCTTGGAGTGAGGAAATTTTAGAAATGTAATAGCTTACACTTAAAGTCTTTAAAGACTTTGAAGACATGAAAATTCCCACTGGTGTGAGCCTCATTTTTTAGGAGATGTAAGAATGCAACAAAACAGTAATCAGGCATTTGCAGGCTAACTTGTAGAAGTGTTTGGGGCCAGGTTGAAAGGGGGTGGGAAAGTTGCAGTGGTAGGGACCATTGCTTTTACAAGTGCATGAGGATTATTTAAGCAAACTTTTACATGTATCAAGTTCTCTAAGTAGATGAAAATGCAGTGAATTTCTTATAGCTGATATAATCTGCTATTTTCTTGCATATGTGCTGCTCCATTCCAGGCCAGAATTCCCTTGGTATTTGTGTACCTAAAAATATAGGTTTCTACCTAGTGGTGCTCTCAAAAGTGGATAAGCAAATGAAGTGCTTACATCCCAGTGAAATTACCTGCCTTTTTAGGAGCTGTAGGGAAACTAGTGAATGTCTATCTTCAGCTGCAGGCACCTGAAACAACTTAAAAAATAAGTGACCAAGGAGTCTAAATCCCATCAAACTGTCGAGAGTACTGAGTATGAAGACTGGCAAAAGTAATGCCAAAAAAAATGGATTGAGATGCTGACTCTATATCCTAGCTTGAAGGACATGTTGAGCGGGACTACATCCAAATCTTCTACTGTAAGGACCTCTTGTTAGGCTCATGACTGCTATTATTGGTAGATCACACACAGAGCCAGGGGTCTCCTAGCTCAACATAACATGGGGACTAGTGTCAGGAGTGCAACAAGCAAGCCAGCTCTACCTGACATTTTATAACAGTTCTCAGCTCCTCTGAGCATAGGGCATGCACCTTGTACTCCTTTGCATATTTTGTCAAGGAAAAGAAGGTGATCAGTAGCAGATTCACCAAGAGAAAGTCGTGTTTGATGAACTTGATGATAGCCTTCTACGATGGGATGACTGGATGGATGGACGATGGGAGAGCCGGGGATATTGTCTACCTTGACTTCAGCAAGGCTTTCGACACAGTCTCCCGTAACATCCTTGTAGGGAAGCACCTGAAGTGTGGACTGGACAAGTGGACTGTGAGGTGGATTGAGAACTGGCTGGATGTCAGAGCCCAGAGGGTGGTGATAAATGGGGCTGAGTCTAGTTGGAGGCCTGTGGCCAGTGGTGTCCCACAGGGGTCAGTACTGTGCCTGGTGCTCTTCAGCTTGTTCATCAATGACTTGGACGAGGGTACAGAGTGCACCCTCAGCAAGTTTGCAGATGACACCAAACTGACAGGAGTGGCTGACACTTCCGAGAGCTGTGCTGCCGTTCAGAGAGACCTAGACAGGATGGAGAGTTGGGCAGAGAGGAACCTCATGAGGTTCAAAAAGGACAAGGGCAGGGTCCTCCACCAAGGGAGGAATAACCCCAGACACCAGTACAGATTTGGGATTGAAAGCAACTCTGCAGAGAGGGATTTGGGAGTTCTGGTTGACAACAGGTTAACCATGAGGCAGCAATGTGCCCTTGTGGCCAAGAAGGCCCATGGGATCCTGGCTGCATGAGGAGGAGCGTCGCCAGCAGGTGGAGGGAGGGGATCCTGCCCCTCTGCTCAGCTCTGGTGAGGCCGCACCTGGAGTATTGGGGGCAGTTCTGGGCTCCCCAGGACAGAGGGACATGGAGCTCCTAGAGAGGGTCCAACGGAGAGCCACAAAGATGATTAAGGGACTGGAGCATATATCATAGGAGGAAAGACAAAGTGAGCTGGGCCTGTTTAGCCTAGAGAAAAGATCTAGAGAGGATCTAATCAACATGCACAAATACCTAGGGGGAGAATGTGGGGACGATAAGGCCAAATTCTTCTTGGTGATGGCCAGTGACAGGACAAGGGGTGATGGGTACAAATTGAAACACAGGAAATTCCATCTCCATATGAAGAACTTCTTTCCTGTGAGGGTGACAGAGCCCTGGCACAGGTTGCCCAGAGAGACTGTGGAGTCTCCTTCTCTGTAGATCTTCAAAGCCTGCCTGGATGTCACCCTGTGTCACATGCTCTGAGTGTCCTTGCTTGAGCTTGCTCTTCTGGCGTGATTCTTCATTTAGATACTCTTTCCTAAAGATAGGAAGAGCCTATTTGGTTGGAAAGTATTTCACTTGGGGTCTGCAAAGAAATTTTCCTGTGCAATTTTTCCCTTGGTGATTTAGGTGCTTTTGAAGGCATTGCAGGCGTTAAGCAGATTGGGCAATCCTACCATTGGTCTCCCACATCGGTTGGTTAGCCAACTTTTCTTCTGCTGTGTTTTCACAAACAGATTAAATTACTCTGCTCCACTCCACCAGTTCTACAGATTTCTTTGTGGAATTTGCAATCTCGTTAGGAAATAAAGTGATTTTTTAAAACTCCAGTGCTGCATGCAGTTTAAATCAGTGTCCATTCAAAATCATGTTTATGAAAATTTTGGTTTGATTTGCCATTTATGTAAGCATACATCAATCTTTCAAAATTGAAAAGATTACTTATTGTTCTACATACATAGAGCAAGACTGCAAGACAGCTTCATCTTGTGCATATACAAAATAAAACAAACTTGCTTAATTTTCTTTCATTTTTATTTCATTATTATCTAGTCTTTGTGTTATGCTAGTTTTGAAAATAAAGTAGGTAATTTCCAGACCCTTTCTGAAAGATTTGATCTCATTTCCAATCTCTTTGTGTTGTTTGCTTTTTTATACAATTTTCTCTGGTGGGACAATGGAAATAGACTTGGCTGTTTCAAACTTAAATTATAAACGGTTGTAGAACTTTCCTATGTAATTTAACAGGAAATGGTAATTTTCCTGTATGTCTTGGGACCGCCCAGCAGAAGCTTCTTATGTAAAGCTGCTGTACTGCAGTCAGTTTGGTCTATGAAACAACTAAAACAGCTTACAGAAATAAAGGCAGGAATCTTTGACACAGCTATTGAATCAATACAAAGAGAACTGTAAGCCAATTTTGCATCCTCCTAAATCTTGGGATATTGAGTTGCTAGGAAATTTCCTGTTGTAAAGTTAAAATAAAAATAACTATCTTTATTACCACAGGCTCCCATCCTCTTTTCTGTGAAGTACCAAATTAAAATAGTGGATGACGTGCATGTAACAGTTGGTTCCTGACAGAAAGTGTAAATAAACAGTGGCATTTTTAGTGGGTGTTAATAATGATTACTTAATGTTTGCATGGTACTGGAAAAAATGTTCTTCAAAAAAACAAGTCACTAGAAATCACTAGTATCCTAGTGATCCTCCGGAGAGGATGGCTTTATGTGTTAGCCCGTTGTCACATTCCTCCCTTGAGACCAGCTTTTGACCAATTTCCATGATAAGGTAGCCTTTTGATCTGATTTAGCATGGGTGTTCTTATGAAGAAGAAAAGCTTCATAGCAGAATACTAGAAAATTTGCAGAAGGAGCTGTGAACTTTTGTGAATTCAGTGCAGCAAAGCCCAGCAGGAGCAGATATGGCATCTAACTAATGGGTTGAACTGTCAGGCAACTTTAAGATCTCAGTGGACTAGCCAGCTCTATTAATCAGCTAGATACTGCGTGGATTTGCTGTAATGCTGCTCTTAGTGACACTTTGTATTAATAATCAAAATTCCAATTAAATGGCACTTTGCAAGATGGTCTTTCCCATATGCAAATGAAACACTAAGTCACAGTGGTTGTCTTTTTTCATATGGTTTTGTGATTATTGTTCTTTAACAACCATTCTGGAGTGAGTTTTGTTTATTTGCTCAAAATCTCATTATATTCCACAATAGGCAGCAGGCACTGACTTGCAATTGTCCTGTTGTTTGCTTTCCTTTCCTTTCCTTTTTCTTTTTTTTTTCCCTGTAATGAATAATGAATGAGACAATTCATAAGGACACCATTTTGACTAGCATCTATCCAGAACTCTGTGAATACCTGTGGATTTCATCCCCAGCTGTTGTCAGGACTTTTTTTAATGCAGACTCACCATTTTTATACTTTTTGATTCAATTGAAACCTGAAAACCAAAAGGATGCTAACTTAAAAATAGCACAGTCAGTCTGGTTTTCAAATTGTAATCTGCTTTCATGAGGCAGACAAAACAAAGACAGGGTAGAAGAGCTGCATTCACAAACAACAACAAAGTGGGCTAGGTTTGTTTTCAGACTACATGCAGATTTGATTAGAAATCATCACTTGAAACCTGGCCAGTGTTTGCATGTCCAGAGCACAGCTTAAATTCTTAGTTCATTTGCTGTGGGGTGAGATTTTGCTGGGAATATTTTATGCAAAACCCTCTGCATAACATATCCTTCAGGAGATGGTATAGTGTAAGTTAATCAGTAGCTGAAATCTGAGTCTGTCAGATAATCTTTGAATTCTTAAGAACATCTGCTAAAAGCCTTGTGTTGCCCTGTGACACCACAAAAACCTCCTAAAAGGACTTGTTTGGCTGGAAACGCATCCTGGCATGGAAAGCAGATAGATATTTCCATCTTAGAGTGTTCCATTTATCATCTTCCCTCTAATGTTCATAGCTTCTGTATATTAAAGTCTCATCTTAATTATGAGTGCTGACTCAAACGATGAAGTAACTAAAATTCAAGATGTTTGGATTTAAGAAATATAATAGTTGTGTGTTCCTGAGATTGAAAATTACATTAACTTTTTATATTTTTTTAATCTCTTCATGGTTTTATCCTGGCCCCGATTTGTTATGTGCATTCCTTAGCTGTGAGCTGCCTGGGAGACAGAATATATTCTGCTATTCATACCTGAGGAGTTGTTCAGTGGACAATTCGTGTATGCCGTAGGGGAGTTGGGATCTGTGGCCATGAAATATCTGGGGAAGTTAATATGGATATCAGTTACACTCTGGAAATTGCGTTTCCTTTGTGGTCATGTAATCAGTCATGTGCCTGTCCACCATCATGTGCTCTGTCAGTAGAGGTCTGAGAAGCTAGCTAGCTAGCCAGAGAGCACTGTACCCAGTTTTTGTCAAATGTAGCTCCTTCCTATTTGGAAATGTCAGAATCAGCAGAAATGCATCCATCTGAGCTCAAGACTGACTACTGCATACCGGGAAATAGTTATTGATACGGTCTCTAGTTCAGCTAAAGAGAACTAGAAGAGGGAGCAAGTTCAGCAGTTTCTTCTCAAACCTAAGGTCTCTCAACTGTTTGGGACTACAGGAGGAAGTGTTCAACACTTCTGTCTACCAATAGGTTTCCGAATGTAACGTTTCTTCAGCGCAGTGTGGCTTTGAGACCAAACTTCATCCAGGTTGCTGCTGGCAGAAAGCAGACCAGTCATAGAGCTGACTGCACTCAGTTCTCCTTATGAATCTGTTCTTCCATCACCAGAGCAGATATGGTCCCTGGTCTGAAAGTTACTGTCACTGAGGTGGAGGGACTGCAGGAAGCAGGGAAGCCAGCCCTGGAAAACATCCTGCAGAAATCCCTGGGGCCACTGGGGAACACCCTTGCACCCTATCAGTGTGATCCAACCAGCAGCTGGCAAGCTACAGCCAGTCCCTCTGACACTTCCATCATTTCCACATATAGTAATAAGGCTGGGTCACCTACCAAAACAAGAGTTTGATGCCCAAATCATTGGTATCAACAGAAAGAAAGAATTGCTGCATCGCATAAGGTTTGGGAAGACATAAATGCTGTCGCTTGCCAGCTTTACACATTTCAAGGTCAGAAAGGACAAGTGAGATGATGGAGTTTGACCTCTTTCCTAATACTGCCCTGAATTAATCCGTGTTTAAGTTAGAATAGCTCTTTAAGTAGACATCATTTTTGGTAGAAATAAGATGCTACGAACTCACAAAATGTAGAAATCAAAGGAGAATATTAGCTCCGAATGGGAAGGAGAATTAAGGATTAAAATAAAAAATAAAAAAAAGTACATATAAAATGTGTTGTAACTTCAACGAATGTAAATCAACTCAGAATCTCTAAGGTCAAAATAACTATGCTGAATTACACCACTGCAAAGTTGGAGTCCAGCATTTTTCTTTCTTTGTTTTTAAGGCAAGCTATGTGTTTCATTGTGATGCTAATGTGGAAAAAAAGAAGAGGTGGAGGGGAAGAGCTGTGAAGGGAGGAGGTGTTACATTTGAAGAGCAATGATGAACTGTGCTGTACTTTGTACCTGATAAGAATAATGTGTTTATTTATTAAGTGAGCAGTAGGGAAGATTTATGATGTCCTTAACGATGCATTTCCCTTGCTTTTATGTATTTGGTGTTCTGCAAACGACAACTTTGTAACTAATGCAACTTTGCTTAATTACAGCCTATTTTCTTCAAAACCACTGCGGGCATGAATTTTCAAGGGGACTTACTTTCATGGAAAACCTGAAGGGATAACAGTAAACTGCTGCATAGCTAAAATGAGACAAAAAAAAAAACCCCAAAAGATAGTAAAAAACATTTTGAAGGGCTGCTTGATGTCAAGTAAAATTCTGTTTTTACTGTAGACAGACCAATTTCCCTCAAAAGTTTTGAAGGAGCTAGGGTTATTGAGACTTTTCTTTTTTTAATTTAAAATCCAATTACCAATTTAAAGAATTAGACATGGTACAGCTTATTAATTTGAATTAAAGATGTGTTTTCTGCTTGCTATGGCAGACCCATTCAAAATATAAATAGACAATGTAGATGATACACTAAATAAACTAACTGGTTGAGTAATAGTGGCAGTCGAGCAGCAGCAACACAAGCTTCACCATAGGCGAACTGGGAATACTCAGGACCAAGGGTAATGTCTGGCACTTGAAGCACATGCTTTGCTATTACAGATACCCAAGGCAGTTACTTAAAAGTAAGCTCAACTGTCTCCACAGCACAGATTCACCGTTTTGAATTGCAGAGCAGACGGTCTTCTTAGGAAGCAGACAGTCCAAGGATACAAAGGAAAAATATGCAAAGACACATAAGAGAAATTTGAGTTATGCTCAAGTAAACTTGATTCACTGTAAGTGCCACTGCAGATGAAGCTCTTCAAGAGAGGTGCAAGAGCGGACAGGGCCTATTGGATGAGCTCTCTGCAGGAAGGATATATCATCTGAAGATGGCTTTTGTGAAGATTTAAAGTGGTAATTCATTTTTCAGATCAGTTGGTGACTAGCCGGCATGACAGGTCATGTGGATCCCCTTGCAGGGAAGGAACTGTCTTCATGTTGTACAACCCACCTGGAGCATGAATTTCATCCATATAGCTATAGACTGCATGTTCAAATGTTGATTTTTTTGTCCTCTTTCTCTCTTTTGGCAGCAACAGTTAGAAGGTATTTTTCTTGCTATTACTCTTTGTCAAGGACAACAAAGTCCAGTGGAGAATACTCTGCATCATTTTAGACATTGAAATACAGCAACACAGCTTGATAGACAGAAAAACAACAACTGGTACATGATTAAATTATTACCATCAATCTTAGGAAGGGGTGTAAGACGGTGCCAGCCAAGTCCTATCTGATGCATATCAATACAGCTCAGTTTGGGCTGTTTTCTATTAACACGAAGATCATACTACTCCCTCCTGGCGGTTTCAAGTAACTCAGAATTAGCAGCATAAGGGGGTCTACACAAATTCTGAGGGTCTGCCTCTCTATTAGAGAGGCTCTCCTGCCTCCGGTCAGTGGCGTCCATAAATTTTCAGCAGCAGCTTCCATGACGGTCTCCTGGTTTTGGCTATGGTTGTGTTCCTAAAGTTCACTTGTCATGCAACTTTTCTGTGCTTTTTATGCTTTGTCTCTGACCACAGATAAATCTTTATGCTATGTCTAAAATGTATTACAGAATTCTCAAATCTACAGTTCATTTAATCAGCATTAAAGATATATTTGGTTACTTTAATTAAAAACTGTTGTTATGTAGCACTCAGACATTTAACTGGAGCACTTTATTTCATCATGCTGGAGTGATTATTCACAGTTTTCATCTAGGGTGCCTAGGGCAGGTATTGTATTATTCATATTATAGCTAATCACCTTCTGGCAAGTATAAAATCTCATACATTAGTTCTGCAGGTTAATTCAGAGCCAGAAATACAGGTTTGCTAGCACTCTGATGCTAGTACTCACTCCTCAAGCAGTTTGTACCAGGCACTTTCCCTTTGACTACAAAATCTGCTAGGGTCACAAAGGAAAACAAGCGCAGGAGCTTTGTCTAGACTATTGTGTAGGCAAGCACTGACATTTTCCCGTACGCTGAGCTAGGATACAAGCCATCTCTGATTCAAAAACTGTGAATGTACTGCTCGGGTTCTAGTCCTGAGGGGATGGTGCCGGACTCTCCAGCAGATGTATTAGTTTGAGCATGGCAGCCTGCTATAGCCTTCTGTGGTTATCAACAAGTTAAGCATACATCACCTTGAGTGATGAGGTCACCCCAAACCCTGAGAGGTGAATACCATCGCCTCTGGAAAGCTGCTGGGCTCAGTAGGTAAAAGGGCAGCAGTTACAGGTGGCCCCCGTACGTCCAAAGTTTCTCACAGGGCACAAGTGGCATGGATAAGTCAAGGAGTTGATATGGGAACCTCTGACCCCTGAGGAAAAGCTTGACCACTGTATGCTCCTGAGGAACTGTGCATCCAAACTGTAACTCCAATTAGCAGCCAAGTACTGCTACCTAAGAATGAAAAATCCATGGAAGGCATGGAGAGGAAAAGTTAATGTAATATTAAAACTAGAAATATCCATTCTGTCAAATGAAATGCCCTCCTGTTTGATCCCATTTACTGGAGTAAGGTTTTATATTAAGGTATCTTGGGTTTTAAATTACATGTCATATGTAATTTTGCACTGTGGACATGAAATGTGAGACTGTCCTTTAAGGGGAGAGAATAGTAGCTCAGCTCTAACTAACAACTGTCTGACTAATAGTGAGCTCACTATTGTAATAGTACCAAATCTGGCAGCCAGCCACATCCATGAATGGGAGTTTGGAAAGTGTCCATGAATGCTGACAGCAAAGTCCAGTGCTGACTTGGGTATTTGCACTTCCCTTGGAAGATGTGCAACACATTCTGCCTGGTTACAGGGTGGTATCTGTCCTGTGCTCACTTCAGAAGGGAACTGCAGAACTTGTGCAGGGAAGAACACCTGCACTTTTCACACAGATAGAGAAAGGAATCAGGTGACCAAACCTCATCACAAATTTTCTGAGTTACTTCACAAGTCACAAACCTGTGTACATAAAAGCACAAAAGTACATTTCTGTCTTTTGTTTTTTGTGAAACATTTTTGAATGCATATTCAAGTTCCCTAGGTTTTCTTGCTTTTTATTATAAGCCATTCATCTGCCTTATTTGATTGTTCACTCTCATTGCATCCATGCTAACAGCATGCCTGTTGGGATGTGAAGGCAGCATTAGAGCTTGTGTTTCTATTGCTGTACTTTATGTCTCTATGTGCCCCAATTTTCCTGCTATAAGAAATTATAAAGGCAATTATCGACCTTGTTGATGTGATGGGAAGATTTATTCATCCTATTCTTTAAAATAAAAGCCTTGAACACCTTGTATGGAAGGCAACCCTCCGGGGGATTTTTTAATTAGGTTTTCTCTTGTTGCTTATCATCTGCACAACACTAATATGAATCTAGAGGTCTTAGCACAGACCAGAGCTGCACTATGCAAAATACTGTACAAATGCAGAGAAGGGGATTCATTTCAGCTGATTTTAGCCATCTGAAACTGAAACACCTCTGCTAAACCAGTTGATGGTGTTCTCTCTAAAGTGTAACAAGGCAACAGCAAAGAGATGATCCTGCTCATTCTAAGAAAAATAGAAAGATGTAATAAATCTAATTCTAGAAGTGTCTCTGTTTCTTAACTATAGCAACCTAAATCAGAAGCTTGTCTTCAATTCTTTGCTTTCAGGTGGCTCAGATGAGAATTATCCCTCTTGTGTGTACAGCACCTTGCGTTGCCTCCTTTCACCTCAACCGTTGACAGACCTTATCCCAAACAAATTCCAGTTTCATCTACAAAGGTTGTAGAAAGCAAGTTGAGATCTATTAGGGAAACAGTGCCGAGTGTTGAAATTATTTGCATGTTTCAAAGCAGCAACAGAAGCAGAATTCAATCTCCTATCCTTCTAGCCCAGTGGTAGAGCCAGCAGATAACAGCAACGATTTTAGACATATGCAAGCTGGAGATTTAAAAAGTAGCTTTCTGGCTCTTTGAAGGTAAAAGCCAGTTTACCCAGAGTGAAGTGGGATCCCAGCAGCTACTATTTGCAAAAAATGCTACGTGTCTTATTTTGCCCACGGAGCAGAACTTGAGCAGGCTTTGCACATCTTTAGTAGGATCTCTGACTCTCCCTACAGGAAGTTCTTTATGCCAAAATTAACTTTGACATGTTGCTCTCCATATGCCTGTGCATAGCTTCTTTTTTTTTCCATAGTCTGATATTTGCACCAAGTACTCCATCCTTAAGATTCTGTCCTTGATGGCTTTTTAATCAGAACAATGATCAGTTACGGAGTTGAATCGACTGAGTTAAGCACACGGGCTTTTTTTTTTTTTATTCTTATTCTGTTTACAGATTGTCTGGGAATAGATGAGGATTTCCTCAAATGTATTTGTTATTTGAAATGATTCATACATTTTTTTCTAGCAAATAATTCTTAGCCTGTAGATTGTTCACCAGCAATTTGTTGAGGATGTCTGGAATGCATGCAATGTTGGTTGGATACATAATTCACTTCATATTGTTACTGTGCCTTGATTGTATAATTTATATAACAAAATACTGGGCAAATTATGAATTTTACAATTGCTTGCACAATGAGAAATTTACTCTCAGTGAATATTTGCAGATTCAGTCTCAACATTCATTTTTCATGAGCATTCATTCTGGCAAAGCTGCTTTGCTAAAATATTTCTGGAAAACAAACACAAAAAGGACCTTAAATACAGACAAAGGGGGGAAAAACAAACAGACTTTCCATGGAATGCACTTCCTGGCTTAATCCAGGACTGCTGTTGATCTGTTTAGTCCAGCTCTTCCCCTCATCACTGGTCTAAAAAATGGAAGTGTCTAGCAGTGGAAATGGAAGTAAATGAAAAAAAAAAAAAGAATGTCAGTGTGAACCCATCGCTGGCTCAGTGATGCAAGACTCCAAGTCAAATCATGTGGTGACTAAAACAGGGACTTTCCCCAGCTATCTGCTCTACCCTTTTGAAAGGTCTCCGCTCCCCACTAAATCCACTTCTTCATTTATTTACCTAACATATACATTCAGCCACATTTCTTCACTCAGTTTCTCTCATTGCCACTAGTATGCTGAAGCAGGGGTAGCTGGACTCAAGCCACCTCAGTGACCGAAGTGGCCTTCAGCCTCTCCAAAGGGCACTACTCAACCTGCTGACCCAACACCCAAGAGGGCTTCAGGAAAGCAAGAGAGAGGCAGCTGGCTCCCACTGTGGCTCGTGAATCTCTACCCTGGGACAAACAGCAAGCCAGATTCACCAGTATATGCCATACAGCCAAAGACACTACAGGGCTGACAGTTTCAAGATATTCCCTTTAGGAATACGGGGTTGTTGGCTTGGGCTTTGCTTTTTTTTAATTTATTTTCCTCACAATTAAGCTCTACCAAGTCACTCAAGCGAAATATGGCAAAGCTTAAAAGCTCTGAAGGCATTATTTATTTATTTTTACAAATCCTGCAATAAGTCAAGTTAATTGTTTTGAGGATATTTTTTTTTCTAATCTTGGAGAAGTTTTTGTATTTTCCTCTTCTTTTACCGGGAGTGTGCTTGGGCTCTAAACCTCAGAGCAGCCTAGGTAGCATGGTGGCTAAAGATCACAGAATTCACTTGAAATACTAATCTCTCCATTTCTTGATGGTCTTCCACTTACTCACGGGAATCTGGGGAGTGGAAAGGCTCAAAGTATTATTATATTGATGCATCTGTATGGTAGAGCCAAGATTTTCGATCAAACCCTGTCATTTGTCTACATACACCCATTTATGTCTATAGAGAAGTACAGCCAGATGCTAAGCAACTAGGAGTAAGGAGTCCATATCTTTAGCTATATTAAACCCCAGTGTCACTAATTCTGAACACAGTTCATACCACTTTACTAACACACAGAAAACCAAGTCCTGCCTCTTTACTTCCTTAGTCTCCAGAAGGTTTATACTTTCGGGATTTTTCCTTCTGCACAGGTGGTAGTATAAATCAGATCTAATGTTATTGTGAGAAAAGGAGCCTTAGTTTGACCCTGTCTTCTCAGTGTACACATAACCTAGGCCAAATTCTTCCTTAATGTGACTGTATTGAAACTCAGAGGAATTGCATCAACATTGAATTTGGGCATATTTGCCCATCTGGACAAGCAACGGACATGTGAGGTGCAACGGATATTATGGGCACGCACCACACACACGGGTTGCCTCTTGCTTCATGTGTGCCCTGGGTGCAACCTCCTCGCATCAGCGATGCTCCCTCCCCCTGCAGCAGGACGCAGTGTGGCATCCTGCTGCAGCGGGAGCAGAAGGGAGAAGGCACTTGGCACAGATCCAATTTGGCAAATGGATCCCCTTTAATGGACTTATTTAAACATGTCTGCCACAGATACGGAATTGAAAGAGGAAATGTCTGCCACAGATATGGAATCGAATACCATTTGCCAGCCTGTGTGGACAGCAGCAGCCTCCTTGCCTGGCTGCAGACTTTAATTAACTTCCCTGACTGAGCAGACCCGTTGCTAATGAAGCAGCTAATTCCAAAAGCAGGGAGAATGTTCCGTCATTTTAGTGCATTCATGTCACTCCAGCATCCCATAATGGCCCTGGTTTCCTGATCAGTTAGTTCCCGTTCCCTTTTATATGTGTATATATATATATATATATATTTATAACGCTAACTCCCTTCTTTCCCACATGGGTCTCTGTGTTCTGACTTCAATTACATTTCTGCAGAAATCTATTTGAGCTGGAAACAAAGTTCCAGTTCAAGATTTACCAATATGTAATCTCAGGAGAGGAGTGCCAAGTGAGGTAAAAAAGCCTCAAACTGCATTTATGTGTTCACTTGGAATTAACATGAGTCTTTGAATGAGATTTCTCTCCTTCCTTTGAATGGATTCTGTCCATAACTACTGTGAAGAAAATAATATAAGCTAGATTTTTTGAGTTGTTATTCACTGTTTGCTATTGTCAAGACACCATAATTTTTGCCAGGAAGTAAAGGTGGTCCATCCAACTGGGAGTTTAATATCTGATTCAGCCTCTGGCTTGGTCTCTAAATAGATATAAACTTTGCCAATGTGGCATCCTGATTTTTTTCATTGTGGTTTTTTTTTTTTTTTTTTTTTTTAACTATGTCTTATCCCCAGACCAGTTTGTCCTAGAAACTTCATATGAAGTTTAGTTGAAAGATCTTGGAATCGATTTTGAAAGAAGCAAGAGCACAGAGGGACTGTAATCCCCTGCAAGTCGGAAGCTTCAAAATGACACATCAAACTCCAGAAGATATTCAAAGAGAGAATAATGGCTGAGGGTGGCTTACACCTTCATCTGTAAAGACAAACATACCCACAGTCATTTCCAGTGCAGAACTTAAAAATTTTCAAAGGTAAGAACCTCCCATTTTTCACAAGGTGATTTTTTATTATTATATATTCAAAGAGGAACAACAATTCTTGCAGGCAACCCCACCACCCCCATTTCTGCCTATTGCTCTCTGCCAGCCTCTGTCTCTCTTACACAGTTCTGAGAAACTTCTAGTTATTGACCATGGAGGAATGTCCAGTGTAGCATCCAGCTTTAGAAGCTTTGGAGTAAAAAAGGACCTTGACAAAACAAACACCAAGGAGTAAGTTAGGATCTGTGACTGTATCTTGGCAATGAGCAACAGGCAGTAGATAGACACTTGGAAGCTGTGGTGGAACCAAGGGGTTGTTAAACCTCTTTTAGGAACCCTAGAGGCCATGGGTCTCCCCTCATTATCATTGCAGTCCCTTCCATGCAGGCAAGACGTACAGGATTTAAAAAAAAAAAAAAAAAAAAAACGAACTAAAAAAACTGTTTCTGAGTTAGAAGGGGGAGGGAAGCCAGGGTCAGAGGAGGCCCAAAGGCAGTTGAAAGGGAGGCTTCATTTACTGGTAGCTATTTGCTCAAATAATTATCATTTGTTTAATTGTAATTGAGAAGTGAAATGATTTTTTATGATTCACTCAAGAGAAAAAAATTATGGGGATTCAGTCAGAGGAAATTTCCTGAGATGCAGCATGCAGTTTGCTAAAATGAAAAATTATATTCTGCAATTAGAATGGTAATTATGGCATTACGGCACTCTGGGCAGAGGGGTAGTGATGGTGAGACACTGCTCAGCAGCACACCTCTTTGGTCTAAAACCCTAATCTACCTAGGTGCCAACCTTCACATCACTGCAGACAACTGTATCAGAGAGGGCGGAGATTGCTGCCCTTCTTTGTGGCAAGTTGTGTGAAAACTGCATCCCTACAAGCCCTCAAAGGATGCCCCGATTCTCTGCATCTGATGCATGAAGGTGAGACAGCAGGAAACACAGGAAAAGGGAGAAATGGCAGGGAGGAGGGAGCAAAGCAAGGTTGTGAGCAACCAAGGCTGCGGCAGGGAACAACAGCTGCTCTGTGCCAGAGGAAGAAGAGGGGATAAGTGCTGTGTCCATGAGAGCAGACAGGTAAATGCATGTAGGCTTTTGAGGATAACAAGGAGTTGTGGCCTTTCTGCAAACTGGAATCATCCTTCAGATAAAGGATCAATTGAATAAGTATGGCTGAAATGTGATTTAAAGACTGTCTTTTAAATATTGTGATTTTGGGCTCAGTTCCATTATTATAATATATTATCATCATTATTATTATTATGAAAGATGGGCGTGGGTCTAACTCGGGAGATTTGAACTGATCTTTTAGCTAGAATTGAGGGATCTCCGAGAAAAAAAGAAAAATTATGGCATTATTCAGCACAGTCTTATGGTGAGGAAACAAGAAGCAAACAAACGTAGGGGATGGTTGACCACTTGCCAGCCATGGGGCAAGGTGAGGATAAGGTGGGTCAAGGTAAGAGCAATTCACTTGTCCCCTCTGGGACTTCCTTTCCCCTTCCTACACCCTGGCGTGCAAAGACTGCACTGTGAACTTGCACAACAGCTAACAAAGCCCAGTACTGGTCTCAGTTTGAAGCTTAGTGCTGCTAAACAAATACAAGTGCCAATAATGTAGCAAAAACAAACATGAAATACAGTGTCATCTTATTAACCATTACCAAGACTATAATATTTTACTTTTAACAGTGTATTGACTATATTGATTCCAGTCTTCTTTAAGTAGTGCTCAGTTCAGAGATGCTTATGTACTTTACCAATTTCTCATTAGAGAAACAACATTTTGAAAGCACATATTGCCTCTAGTATATGAAAGTTAAAATGCATTTTGTGAGCTTGTGGTTTTATCCTGCACATTTTAATGTAGTGGCAGAAGTATTGCTGCTAAGTCAGAAACTGGAGGTATTTTTGTTTCAATTTAGAGATGCTGAATATTGGTGAATCGATGAGTTCCCTATCTTTCATTAAAATGTGGAAAATATAGAGTTGTATTAAAAACAAGATACTTACTAAAAACAGCTACATGAATAAGTTCTTTCCTGTGAGGGTGACAGAGCCCTGGCACAGGCTGCCCAGAGAGGTTGTGGAGTCTCCTTCCCTAGAGATCTTCCAAACCCGCCTGGATGACACCCTGTGCCACGTGCTCTGGGCATCCCTGCTGGAGCAGGGGTGCTGGACTAGGTGATCTCCAGAGGTCCCTTCCAACCTCAACCATTCTGTGATTCCGTGAATCTGTGAATAGATTGTGGATGATGTGAATCAAACTCTACACCACATGATCTTCAGTTTTGTCTTTGTATACCCTTCATGCTCCTGAGGTGAGACTCTAGGCACAGTGAGTAGAGAATAAACCGTTTCAGAATCATTTGATTCATAGTCATGATTATTATAAAATAGATGTATTAGCCAGTAACATTCAGAAATGGACTGAAATCCTTAAGCATAATCTTGAGTGCTCATTTTCCACCAGGGATAAACATGTCTTTGGAGGCAATAGTCCTGTACTCCTTTGCTCCGTGTATCACCATTTACACCTAGACAGAGCAATTTTTTATGCCTCTATTGAGTGAGTGCAGCACACTGCCAGAAACTACACAGGGGAATGACAGAAACAAGCTGAACCCATTACTATTTACTGTTTGTATCATTACCTTTCAAAGCTGCATTAAATTGAGAGATCAGGTTTTTCTCTGACTAGGCAATATCTAAATATGGACAGAAAGACAGTATTATTTTTTTTTTCTTAGTGTCTTTTCTGGCAAATGCAAAAGGCAATAAAAGGCTTTATATGTAGCCTCTCTGAAGTTAGGGTTTTCTGATCTTACATGTGGACAGTATTGCTTGCTAACCTGAAGCAGTGAATTTCAGAAAAAGAAGTTAAAGAATAGTGCATATGCGTACATTACCCTCAAGGATGAGTAAAATGGCAAAAAAAGATTGTGAGGAAATGCGTATCTACCCATGTCTGAGATTTGTGACTGGAAGAGCTGACCACTACAGTTACTGCCACCCCCTTGGAGCTATAGCTTTCATTTTTACCAGTTCCAATGCTTTTGATTCCTAAATGCTTTCTCATTCACTACCTACACCAAAGGAGGACAAAAATTGCTGTCGAAAGTAGCTGTAGATAATACAGAAAAGAAATTTCTCAGGAACCCAGCAAAGCGGGTGCACAGAATGAAAGAAACAGGGCTCACACATAGTGATACCTCAAATGGGTAAGGACTTTGCAACAAAGGTTGCACTTAGAAAATCATCTTGAATAGTCATTACTGCACTCGTACTATGCAATAAGAGTCACAGACATAACCCTTTCCAAATTTCATGTCTGTAATAAGCTCCTCTACTAGGCAAAGTTTCCACTCTTTCTTGTTGCAAGTAGTACTTATCGCCTCTGAAAACTTTTCTCAATATCCAAGATAAATGGGAAACAATAAAGCTCAGCTTTTATAGCCCTTCTCATGCAAAATGGACCCTTAAGCATTTTAGCAAGTTAAATCACACAGTTACAGAATTAAATAATGTAAATTTAAATTTTTTTGGCTTTAATGTATTACTCCTTTTTTATTGCTGCTGTCCAATTTGAATAATTCTTTTCCTTCTCTTTTAGTGCTATTATTTAATATTTATATAACAGCACTGATCAGAGGCTGTCAGACAAGTTAAGTTGTTGTACAGACGGAATAGTCAGAGACTGTGCTCCTCAAGAGCAGATCCTGCAGAGTTGAATTTTTCTTGCACTGGGGTCAGTGCAAGGCTTTCATCAGTTTCACAGATGTCCTTAGAGACACCTCTTGCAAGAGTTGATACATCAGGATCCTGTGATCCCTGCTCTAACAGAGAGCGGGGCATTTGTGGCCACTTCTTTTAAGAGTCCAAGTTGATTTTCAGGTTACTCAACACTCAAAGCTGGAGACATCATCTCAGTTCATGCTCAAGGTACACCACAATAGCTATGCATACCTTCAGTGAGTGAGCTCACTCAAGCTCGTGCCAGTGAGCTGAGATGTGCTGAAAACCTGGTCATAGAGACAGAAATTAGTCCTTGAAAGTCTGACCAGGATGGTGCTAAGGTGCTAAGTGTCCTCAGACTCTTGAAAATCGAAGTCTCTGTGTCTAAAGAATCATGGCAGAAAGGTCTGTCAAGAGAAAATTAATAAGCACTGAAGTGCTCAGCCACTGTATATCACAGTGATCTGAAGTGCAAATGTGTAAATCTTGTCCCAGAGGACTAGGCACAAACATGTGATGGTAAGTAGTGACTAGCTCAGGCTCAGAAATGAGACTTACTGGACCTGCAAGGCTCACATGTATAAGCTTCAGGGCATTAACCAAGTCCCTGCAGTTTGCCAGTGAAGCTGCAGGTTACTGTAACTGCTTCAAGTCTACTAACCTTTTTATTCTTAGTCGTCTCTGGTCCTTATTAGCCAGTCCACGTAGCCTGCAGGGTGCAAACTGCTATCCTAGATACTCTGATACACAAGGTTTCAGAAAACTAACCTTAGCACTTCCTTTCCAGAGAGACAGGCCCAGACCAAAAACAAACCAAAACAACCAACCAAACAAACAAAACCCCCTCACCTTTCTGATGGCTTCAGTGAAGCAATCCATCATGGGCAGCTGACTATTGTGTAGTGACGTGTACTGAGCACGTGCCCCTCTTCTTTACAGTGGAATCTCCTCTCTATTTATTTCATCGTATCTCAAGCTGGATAGCAGCCAAGTCCAATGCCCAGTGGCTCAGCACTGATCTTTCACATCCCTTATCTGCTCCTTCATCACATCCTTCACCAAAAATGGTCAGAATTTTTCTGATAGGAGATTTTTTCTCCGCTTTTGTTAGTCCAATGAAATAAAAGCATGGCAGGAAACGGTATTGATTTTCTGATGCAGGCTGAGGCAAAATGGGTTTCCTGTCACCTTCCTTTTCTCCTGGCTGCCCACCCTTGAAAAACTGCAGAGCTAAGCAGCTGGCTGGTCTGGGAACTTCAGAGGGAAAGTGCTCAGGGTAGGCAGAAGTCTGTGGAGCAGGCACCTCAAAATCTTGAAAGTACCTGAAAAGATATCTCAGTGATCCAAGAAAAAAAAAAAAAAAGATTTCTGTTCCACAACAGTCTTATAGCCTGTCCTTAAAGGACTACCCTGTCCTAATCTTTTCCACATCATGCTTGTAAAATGCATAGTTCTTCCTGTGACTGCACTGCTCTCTTTTCACAGTGCTCTACAGCTGGCTTTCCTTTCTGTTTCCTGGAAGATACCCATCTTCCTCACAGTCACTCTGTGCAGGAAGGGTTTTACCAGACTCTCCCAGGTCACACTTCTGTTCTCCCTAACAATTCATCTCCAAATGATTTGTGGCAAAAATAACATTTTCAAAGAGCTCACTTTTGCGCACTGCTCCAGATAAACCTAAGAAACATGCAAAGATGCTGCAGACAAGTACAGAGCAGTACGAATGTGTATTTTCCTGTGAAAGCTCTCACCCTTGCATCTCTCTGCAGATCCTCTGTTGCTGTCTATAGCATTCCCCTGGAGGCTGCTGTCTGAATGACAGACAAGCCAAAGGACAAGATGTGTTTGAAAAGAAAAGAGAAAAAAAAAGGCTCCAAGAAAACCCTGAAGGGCCTTTCTACTTCTGCAATGAGGTGCCCTCCAGGAATTAAAAGGAAACTTCTGAACTCTCAAACAGAAGAACCCTGTGAGGCTTTCAAATCATGCACTACTTCATTTTAAGACTCCCTTTTATGCTTCGTGATCTAGTGTGCCCAGCCACGGGCCTTGCTGTGGTGCAGCTATCAGAAGACAATTCAGAAGCATGTGGCCTGGAGCATCCTCCACTTCCCTAGAGGTGGAAAAATGAGGAGTCCTTTCCCAGGGCATTCCAAGGAGCTTTGTCTGGGGGGGCCTTTTCCAGTAATTCCTGGTTGCTTCAGGTCCTAATTTGATACAACACTCAAATGTGACACCAAAACTTTATACAGGTATTGAAATCCTGTGGAAGTCAGAAGAACATCAGTAGTTAATGAGGCAGGACACAAATATGTGTCAGTCCCTAGAGCTCTTCAGGAACAGGTCTCTCTCAGTTTGCTACTCCCACTGCCCAAGGAATATTTTATCAGGTCTGTCTGAGGACAGTTCACACCATCATGCATAGCATCACTGTGTTGGATGATTTTTAGCAGGGCCCCTTTGAAGCTGCTGCTCTTAGGAGTGGCACAGCCCCAAGTGCAGTGCCATGACACAGTCTCTCTCACATCCCAGGACCCCACAGATCAGGGCCATATGAGGAAGCCCTGAGGTGAGAAAGAGACTGAAATGGCTTGAGAGGCTCAGCCACCTGAGTCAACTGCAAAGTGACACTTGGCATATGTGGCTTGACAGAGCTGCAAAATCTGGGTAACACACCAGTAGCCACAGAAACCCACAGGCCCTTGTGACATTCTTCCCTCTTGGACTACATTTTTGTTTCAAACCTTCAGGAGACCAGGAGAGACTCAGCTACATTATTTCTTTTTTCTTTTCTTTTTTTTTTTTCCTCTAACTGTTAAGCCAAGTAAAGTCTTTATATCTAATTTCCTAATTCCTTTCCATTATAGCCTATAATAGGGCAATATTGTGGTTCTTTCTGCCCCACTCTCAAGCACATAAAGTATCTGGTGTACAGGAAATAAAGACATAATGCCATCTATGACTATGTTGCTTTCATTTCTTAATACTTTAATAGATGCCTAATATAGCTTTTATGTTTGGGAAGAGTTCATTAGTTTACAAATTAGCAGCTTGAAGTGAATTTTGCTACTACTGAGTGACTTTCCATTTCTAGCAATATGTCTGTTTGTTTTTTTTTTTTTTAGGTTTAGTGTTTATGAAATATAAATGAAATGATTCACACAACTATATAAACTTTTGAAACTTCCAGAGCCATTTCTTCCTCTTTTAGTCGTTTTTTCTATCCACATTTCCCACCACTTTCAAACACAAACCCAACTCTACTGGCTTCCCACTGCCAGAAGAAAATGTTGTATCTTTTCATTTGTTTCAAGAAGGTAATTTAAGGAAATCTGTTGGATTTGAAGAAAAAAAATAATGATAAAGATACATATTACTTCACAAGAAGCTCAACGGAAATACCTAAAGTGTAAATAATTCCTACTGACTGTATGTGACTTGCAAGGTGCAAGGCTAAAGGATCAATGTCACCAGCCTCTTAAGGTTTGAAAAGATCTAGCAACAAAATGTCCTGTGGAAGTCCGGGAAGAAGTAAAAGGAATTATTTTCAATTGAAATATATGTCTAATCAGACAAACTTATGCATCTACTGGAGGTTATTGGCACCTGTTTGATACTGCTGACAACTCATCTACAGGTTCTATGATGTCCTGAGAGGTTAATTGGTCTTATGAACTCACTTTCCTGTTGGTGTTAGAAACTCTTGGGTAAGCAGGACAAAGTACAGAAAAGTGCTCTGTGAAAATAAATGAGAAAGTTCCACCAAATTTCGTATATTAAAACATAAAGTCTTCTGAGTAAATAACTCCCAAAATGAGGCCAAAGAAAAATTCAAGGCAGCAAAGGGTTAAGGAGTGCAAGTGCGCTCCTCAGTTCAATTTAGTTGTCAGGCCAATCTGGCTGCTGTGACACTCCATGTCAGCAAGTTGCTGGTGCCAATCCAGCAGGAATCATGAACTGTAGATATGTCAGTGCTATACCTTCCTTCTAAGTATGGAGGGTACCAGATGCCAGCCTGATATAAGCATTCACATTAGTAATGCTGTAAGGAGATGTAGTGTAAAAATATCCCAGAGATTTTTGCCTAATTTAAATGACTGCTCTCTTATACCAGCCAAACTTCTTTTCTCTGCTGATTGCAGTGGATAGATTTTTTCTCAGACAAAAGAGGCTGGCCTCTTTTTCTGGCTGGAATGGCAACAAAAACATCTTCCATTCCCAGCTGCCAAGAAGCAGCAAGCAGTAGTATCTGTGGTGAAGGAGAAATGTGCCTTTGTGGCACAGTTGCCCCCATCCTGATCCCCACCAAGAGGTGCCTAGGCAGTCCTGGGAAGTGGAACAGACTAGGTGACCATTTGACATACTGAGGGATTGGTCTCACCCAGGTTTATCATCTGAAAAGCATCTAGTCCAAGCTCCTTGTCTAGGTCTTTCCATAATCATCAGAGATTCAGTTCACCTGGTAATGCCTCCTGTGTATCTTCCACAGATGTTGTAGACAGGGATGAATTGCTTCCTGAAAGTGAGAACACTGTAACTCACTCTCACAGGAGCATGAGTGACTTCAGAAAAATATGCCAGTATATGTATAAATGGTGAGATCTTGATGAAATCATCATCATGCCTCAGGAATGATGAAGACAGGAAATGAAAGATAGCATGTCTTCAACCAAGTAACAGTCCTCTGGAAATTCCATTTACTAATCCTTATTGCTTCAGGATTAGCAGAAGGGAAATTGTTTCTTTGTTCTTTCTTTTCAAAAGTTTGAGAGCAGAGCTGGGACAAAATGTAAGTCAGACATCATGCCACTCTCTGTACATTTCTATGAGTGGTCACTGATTCTGAAATGTTTGGTACTAGTGAAAGTATCATACCTGTTTCCCTGTTCTTAAGTTTTCTTTTGCATGTCCTTATAGCTACAGTCACAGCCAGGATATCCTCTAAATAGCTCTTTCTCCTAAATTGTACAATTCTTCTTAGAAATAGACATGTCCACCCAATGGATGCACGCAACCTTTTGCTACATGTATACCCCAGCATTAACCAAACAAAAGTTATCTCTGACCTATCATCATCATTTCTCAAGGGAGCTCCTAAGCTTAGATGCCAATACCTCCTTGATGTTGCCTCTATGGTGCTTTAAACTGGCCATTTTTCTGGCCAGCAAAACTGAAGTGAACAAATGACTTTCTGCTCACATCTCTATAGATGCATAATAAAACAATCAACTTCTTTAACCTTTCTGGGCTTCTTTATCTAGAAGTATTATTTGAAATAGAGCATGACGTACTAAGGATAACATATGCTAAATATCAGGAAACACTTCTCATAGTAAATGAAGCAAGGAATGTAGTGCTAAGAAATGGTGTGACAGAGACCAAAATATTTCCTTTCAAAGCCATGAAGTGCTTGTAACTGAGCTTTTTTAAAAGCAGATTGGACACTATCCACTAAGAGTGGTTTAGATCCTAGAAACAGCTTCTGAATGGACTAGACAGCTATTAGAGGCCCTTCCTAACTTTACTTTCTCTGAACATGTATCATAAATACAAACAAGGCAAAGTTGTCAAAAAGTCATTTTATAATTTTTTAAAAAACGTTGAAATGTCATACTCACAGAAGAGTTACAAATGGTTTGCTGCCAAATGCACTTGGTCACGTTCTTTTCAGACTTTTTATTAACTTTGGGTATGCAATAAGGGATACAACTAGCAATCTTGGGAGAAGTATCAAACTTGAAGAATCCTGAAGGATAGGGATAAAGTAGTAAAGGATCACGATAAATTAAAGGGATGGTATAAACCTCTGAATATATAATGAAAAACAGTGAAGACAAACAGGAGGAAGACTAATGGACAGCAACAAAAAATAAAGAGTAATTGGGTAGTAGCAGTGCGGCAAGAGGGAACGTGAACTCTTTAATGGCTCTTAAATTAACTGTAAGTAAGTCCACAACATGGTTCATTCCCCTGTAAGACGGGCTTTTTCTGTGAAAGACAGGAAGTAGGGAGGTAAGGAAGTAAGACAGGACTTAAGGAGCAGACTCCTAATGTTATACCCTAAAGGAGAGAGACCTGCAGCAGCTCTCCATGCTGGGCAGGGGGGTGTGCTGGTACAGCTTCACTGTAGGGCCAGCTACCAGGGAGAACCTCTCCATGTAAGAAGCACTAACAAGGGCCTGCTTTTTTATTTTTTTTTTTTTTCAACAGCAGTTTGGGGAGGAAATAAGCTGGAGAAGGCAGGAAAGGTACTTTGAGAATAATAAATACAAAAGATGCAGCAAGACTTGAGGGTAAGGAAGACATGTAGCTAGAGATAGGAGAGACTTACAAGTCCTTCAGCATGGAAAAAGCAGGTATAAAGAGATCTGACAGAGATACATCTAAGAGAATTAAATGAAATTCAGCTGCAGCAGAAGTTATTTCTCTTTATACTTGGACATATATTTAGTTGTGGGATTTACTTAGTTTATGAGTTACATACTCTTTCCTTCCTAGAAGCTTTCCCATACTACAGCACTCTTGTAAAGCAGCTTCATCTTTTGAGAATGAGGTGTAAATGGATCTCTAGTCTTCCAAGAGTTTTGACTTCAATACCTTACTTATCAAGCAGAACTCTGAAAATATCCTCTCTGCTGCTGGCTCTCTGGGATCATTTTCCAAGGCTGAGGGTGCATGGGAGACGGCAGTGAGTGTGAGAACAGAGCTGAGGGCCAGACTTGTAGTACCTGCAGAAAGGTTAGCTACAAAGGCAAGATAAAGAGATGAGGAGCCTCAACCTGCCATCCTGGTTTGAATGAGAAATTATTTCCCGCTGCAGTTGGATGAGGGGTAAACTTTTAGGAAGTGCTGAGAGTAGCCGCTGTCTTCTAGATATGGCCTGAATTACCCAGCCTGTTGTCAATGCTAGTTGTGCTAGTGGCACTGTGCAGACCCAGGCGAGTCCTGGTGTCCCAAATTAATCAGTTCTTGCTAATTCATATGAGTTACTAGTAAATGGAGTTTCAGTTTTGCATGCACTCTCTCATGTGTACTTTTCCTCTTCTTGGTCTGTTTTTTTGTTTTGTTTGTTTGTTGTTTGTTTNCACTTTTCCTCTTCTTGGTCTGTTTGTTTGTTTTATTTGTTTGTTGTTTGTTTGTTTGTTTTTTCCTGTTGACTATTTCCCTATCTAAACCTCCTGATCTCTACAAAGCCTATTTGTACAAAGGGTTTTTTATTTTGTTATGAGTCTTCACCCAGCATAACCAAGTCTGATTATTTTATCTGACTATCTCCTATAAACATTTAAGGTGAAGGTAATGCTATTTGGAAGGAAAACAGGACGAGTACAGAAAATTAACCTTATCTTCTACTTCGTAGTAGGCCAACTACTTTGGCCTGTTTTCTACATAGAGACAGAACAGATAATGTGGAATTATGGACATAAAAAGTTTTTGGTGTCTTTACTCATCGTAGTATATAAAGATATCTATCAAACTTGCCCAGGTATTTCTGTTTTACCAATGATTTAATTATTGTGTCCCCTGTATAACTATCACTTCAGTAGTGACATAACTCTGTCTTAATATCTAATCAGCTGCTGGACTGCAACTGCCCCTGTGAAAAATGTAGCTAATTCTATCAGTTTTCACACAATCTCCAATCTCTTTCCTGAACACTGCAAAAAACAGAAGAGCCTCTTGTTTTCAAGCAGGGCCTTCAGCCAGAAACTTCTTGCAGAGATCAAGGATATAGTAATGAAAACTTTGTGACCTAGTCCAACATACTGGCTTTTCAAACAGAAATATTTACCCTGTAGGCTTTGGTCTTTGTTACTTTTAAGTCTTATTCCATCTTAAAATCTTTGATATGCTCCTTCTTGATATACTGGGGAAAATTTTGCACTAAAAAGAAAAAAAAACAAACAAACACACACATGCCTCTGCTGTTATATTCTGACACTTCAAGAGAATTTCAGAAACCTCAGTAGATATAGACAGGATAAGGAAAAAAGGGGGAAGCAAAGTCATCAGCAATCAACATCAGAAGAACAACTCCATAGCATTTTTAAAATTTAATCTGTGTGGTCTTTTCATAGGACTGTGCTGTTCAGATGTCTAGAGTTTTTGACCACTTGACCTGCAAGATGGTAGCTGCTAGAAGGTGCTACAGCCATGTGTCTGCAATGAGATGCAGGCACTAATGCAGGTGATTCCATCACCATCTCACATGACACAGGGGATGTCTCGTGTTACAGTACGGAAAGGAAAGCTGTGTTTGAAGTGAGAGACTTAACAGCACTGAGCTCCTATGTACGTGCCTCAGCCACAAACCAGCTTCATGCTGGTGGAGTCCTCACTGGATTTTGGACCGGTGCTTGCTGTCCTGCTTTTTGAGAGAAGGAAACCCAGACATGCTGGGCTGCAGAGGAGCTGTGGTGTGTTCTGGTCAGGCCTCCATTACAAGCATCTAGGATACCAGGACCATGGTCCTTAAATCGCTTTCCTACTCTGTCTCGATACAACCTTAGACACTAGGGCAGTGGTACAGGATCTCTAACCCTGTCACTGCCTGTGCAAATCATTAGCTGAAGTTTGAGTCATTCCCTGAATTGCAGCTCAGTTTCCTGATCTGCCTGTTGAGGATGGTAATTCAGACTTTATACATATAAAACTTTAATTTCTAGAGGTGGACCTGATTAGATATGAGACAGTGAAAACATGGGAGAATACATGAGAGAAGGCTAGATTTCCTCCCTTTCCACCAAAGTGTCTGTCTCCCAGTGCTGCTGGGAAAGGGAAGAATCAAGGACAGCCTATGAGATCAGGTGTGGGTGACTGCACATCTGCTTTGCTTTTCTCTATGAATGCTCCAGCTTAGAACTAAGTTAAGCATAACTGAGCATAACTGAGTTAACAGTACTAAACACAGACTAAAATATACCACCTTTCAGCAGAGGTTGGTAATGTAGGCCAAGACTTGAGTGAAAGCAGTTCCCACACAGTGAGTCCTCAAGCGTTTCTACTCAGCGTTTTCAGCTCCGTCCTGTCAGACCTGCACTGTTAGCAGCACCTGATCTAGTTTATAGCTAGTTCAAACATGGAGCAACAGAAGCATAGATCAATCCCTGCACGTCTGCTTCTGATGTAAGAAAGAGGAGTGGAGGTTAGCCGCAGAGTAAAAGTACGACTTTCTTCTCCAGCTCCCCTCGGCTAGGATGAGCAATTGAAGCAGCCTCTCTGCACAATGCTCGTAGCAGCTGGCCCATTTGTTCTGTCAATTCTGTCTGTTGTGGGGAGACAGAGCTGAAGACCAAGACCCCAGTGTATACTCAGCAGAAATCCTTAAGGATTCTTCATTCTTACATTTAACCTCATTTAAATAAGAAATATTTAAATATGCCATTTTAGGGGCATTAAAATTTTAATTCATCTTCTTAAAGTTTGTTCCATTTAAGTCTATGGAAGAAAGATGAATACTGTAACTGGCATCTTTTATGTCTTGCAGTCATACCATGAGCAGATGATCTTGCAGCTAAGTAAGGTTGAAGGTTCCTGCAGTTAAACTAACTTGATTGTGCATGGTTAACTCTGTACATAACACTCAGCAGCCAGCCTACTTCCCAGCCTAAGGGCAGGAAGTACCATATCACTGGAGCTGTTGCTTTTAGGAAGCAGATAAAAATAGGGAGTAAAATAGCAGTGGACATTGGAATAGCAGGCATATTTCAAGAGAAAGAAAATGTGCATATGTGTGTATTGGAAATGGTGGGCACCTTCTCTTCACCTCCAAGGCTTCCTGAAGCTGATGTAGCCCTTGTCTATCTGACTTTAATGCATCTACAAAGGCCATTTTAATCTGAATCTGGAGATCTAGAGTTTGTAGCAGCCAAGACCTAGCTGGTCTTGGACCAGCATCTTAGTTGAAACACCTCCTCCCACTCCTGAACTGGTTAGCTGCGCTAGTTTTTGTCTTGTGCATCACCAAAAAGCTTTTGTGCCTTTATCAGCACATAGGGGAGCATTTGCGGCAGATCTGGAAGAGCTGGTCCCTTGCCTGGCAGAAGAAACCCCTAGTGAGATTGTTCCCTGGGAAGGCAACGGGTACCTCTGTGTTTCAGCACCATTTATCGCCATATGACATCACTCTTTGGCTTGAGTGATCTGCAGGACCCTGGGAGCCTTGCCAGTTTATTTCTATGAGGAGGAGCTGATACTCTGTCAGACACTTTCCCTGCTGCAATTCTGATTAGTACAAATGTACACACAGTCTTGTTTCAGTGAAAAGCAGAAGAAACAAGCAGACAGTTGCTTTTCTTGTAATGTCTCTTCAGATAAGTACTGGGACCCTAGAGGTCTGTTTTCTCCCTTCTGTTGCCATCACGGTGACAATTGTTTCTGTTACTCTCTTCTTACTCTCCTACCTGGTGAGTCTGCCAAATAAACTGGCGAAATGTGTGTGCTGCCACATATAAGGAACACATAGTACAGTACGGGGTTAAAGGCCGGGGGGACATCCGTAATGCCTCCTGCCACCCATCACCTGAAGGGACTTGGAAAGCTCTTCCCCCATCCAGTCCATGCTGCGATGGGGCCATCAGCCAGATATGACAGTGCGTTCAAATAAGTCTTCATTGGGCTCTGGAGACAATAAATAGCAGGTGACACAGCCTTGCACCCGTGCCTGCTACTTCAGCTTCTCAGGATGGGGCTGCTTGTGATGCCAGGGAGGGTTGGTTCACAGCACGCTTAGGTAGCCCCACTTAAAGTGGCATCATGCTGGGCAGGCTTTTCTAAGGATGATTTAATTTCCCAGTTGGCAGCAGTCATGCTGATAGTTCTCTGCATGCCAAAGACTAGCATGGAGTAGCCATTAGCGCTTCCTGCAAATACAGTAACACCTCTGCTTCTTAAATAGTGCCTTTCTGACATAGATCTAAGTGCACTCGTGACAGGGTGAAAACTCTCACCCCTTTGCCAGGCAGGTAGTGTTAGTTCTGCTGTATGGAGAAGGAGCAAAGGCAAATGAAAAGCTAGGTCCTCAGTGACATTGGAACATCTAAAGAGCACTTAAACACCCAATTCTCATTCACTGCAAAAGGAGATGGGTGTGAAAATCCTAATACCTGTTGATTACGCGTAGACATCTTGACACCCTTGCAAGTCCAGCTTTTGACTTCCAAATGACTTTTCAGATTCACACATAGTGTAAGAGGTAACTTCAGGCATAAAACCGAGGTTCCACTATGCTTGGCTCTGTGCTTCAGGTCTTTGCAGCCCTCTCTCCCTAAAGACAGGGATGGTGATTTACAAAAGAAATAGTGTTCATTAGACCTGGTGTCCTGTTTAAGGTTCACCTTGGGGAAATAACATTCTGGATAGTCTGGATACCTCCTCTCTTTTTTAACAAATGGATGCAGTATTGTTATGTTGTTATTACATACTGATTTATATAGCACTTTTCACATGCATCACAGTGCTGTGCTATCTAATTACAAAACACCTAAGACTGAATAAGAATTATCTGAGAAAGAAAATTGCTTGAAGCCTGACCTTTAAAGCACTAAAAGAACCAAAGGTATTGAGTGAGTGGGAGGCCCAAAATGAAGAAATCCATCAGTCCTATATTGTATATACTAGGAGCAGGATCCTAGGTCCTGCAAAACAAGGACAAACAGAGCAAAGCAAAACTGTGCAATTAAGAAGTGGTTAAGTGAAGGAACTGTGAATAAAAGAAGCAGCCTTCATTTATCACTGCCTTTTCTCCCTGTCTCAAAGCCTCTGAAAATCTAAAGGGACAAAGCTCTTGCCTTTGATGGGCCCTGGATCGTGTCCCCTGGTACTATAGCAGGGACTGCTGATATCGAAGTCCTGCTATATCAAATTCCATATTCAGTGAGCATGTAATGATTGCTATCCATATACTTTTGCAATCAGTTTGAGGAAAAATATAAAGTATAATTAAAGTACTTTTCTATTCTGGTTGGGTTTTTACTTCTGTCTTAATTCTGAATATTACAATTTGTTATCCTGATGTCATCTCCTCAATCTTTATAATTAAACCTCATTTAAATATTTTGTTCAGTTTCGTGAACTAATTAATAATGACTTTTGGTTGAGAAGGAGTACTTTCATCTTAAGCCTCTATTTGTAGGTGCTTAGAACTTTTAGAAAATAATATCCTTTGGGCTTAAAACTTATCTTTGCAGAGATCAAAGCTGACCTAGGAATGGAAAACAATTGAACATGAAGACTTTTCCCCTTTTTTTGACATGCAAGGAGATGTGAAATGTAACTTTTCCTCCCAATTCTTTCATTATTTTCTTCAGAATTATAGGAACTTTATTACAATATTTTTAGCCATGGTAAGCGAAGGCCCCCCAAAAGACTGAAAGAGATGCGGAGAAACATATCTCATCAGTGATAAACATGGTGGGCTTTTTGTTTTTTTGGCTTTTTGACCTAGGCAATTTTTGCCTCAGCACTTAAAAAGACTGAAGAANAACTGAAAGAGATGCTGAGAAATATATCAGTGATAAACATGGTGGGCTTTTTGTTTTTTTGGCTTTTTGACCTAGGCAATTTTTGCCTCAGCACTTAAAAAGACTGAAGAATAGCAAACGTATAATATAACCCAGTAAAGCATTTTATGCAGAATGACCATTAGATTTTACCTGTTCATCAATGCCAAGTCTTCATCATCTTGGGATTAAACGAAAGACTGTTAATCCTACAGCCTCTTTTTTTTTTTTTTTTTAATTGATTGATTCCTAGGTCAAGAACAAACTGCTTCAACTATTATTATTATTTTTTTTATGAATCAAAAGACATACAATAATCTGTCTTTCTAGGTNAAGAGACATACAATAATCTGTCTTTCTAGGTCACAGCAATAGGTTCAAAGACGTGTTTTTATTAGTTCTCCATTCTTTACAGAGTTCTTCAGATAAACAAAACAAAACAAAACAAAAACAAGGAGATTCAGGCTGGATCCTTCTAAGACTGAAAGTCAAATCAAATCCTACGTCTGCAGGGTTGGCTGGCATCCCAACTTTTCTTTGAGACCTGATGGTGCACAGCACAGGACTGAACTCTCATTTATATTATGTGTCTAGGAACTATTTCAATACATCTGGAGAATGAATCTGCCCACGAGGCCACATCTGCTCTGACTCAGCAGAGACTGTGAATCCAAGAGAGAATTGTTCACACTGAGTGCATGCTGTGGATGTACTTCATCAGGAAAAGATGAGGAGATGCATCTCATTACATCAACATCCAGAGTCACGCTGAAGAGTTTTCTTCTGTGTGTATGAGCAACCACAACAGTTACCTCTATCTGGAGTTTTGACAGAGACTGATATTAGGTATATAACGAAATCTCATCTAGCACAAGATGAGCTGCAAGACAAAAATCTGAAGGGGGCCCACACAGTTTCACTTCTAGGGGAACCACAGAATGCCCTCTAGGTCAGTAGAACAAAACTAGTCTCTGTCCAGGTCCTTTGAAAAGTCTCTGTTCAACACAGAGTCTCAGCCTCTGTTCTCATTCTTAACCTGGACATCCCGGCATTTCCTTCACTGCTGAGGAAATGAGGCTTTCTGAGCAGCAGATGATTTATTGAAATGCTTCTTTTTCTGGCTCCTAAACTTTGTAGCATCTCAGCCAAACTGCCTTGGGTGTCTGCTTTTGCTGCTTGAGTTGACCGACCTATCCTTACACATTCCTTTTAATTAAATAACACTCAGCTTGGTTTAGCAGAGATAGATAATAAAAGATGATGAGGATAGTACAAGGTATCTTTACCTTGCCAGGCTTATTTGGAGGAGCTGAAAATCCAATCTTTGTGTCTAAAATCTACTTCTGTTCTGGGGCTAGAGAGGAAAAGTCATCTTTGTCTTTCCTAACATTCTCCTCTGGGGAAAATTAAGGTTGTCTGGGATTGTGTTGCTTCTTCCTTTGCTATCCCATATTTCACTTTTTGGCTTCTTTAACTTCCAATCTCCTTTAAATTGCATTAAAAGAATAGGAGAAAATCATTGCTTTTCTCTTTTTGCCTTGGAGCTAAAAGCTTTCTCTTTTCTTCACAGTGCTTGTTAAATGCGATAGACAGAGTGAAAGCTTCGTAAATCATAAACAAGCAGAGGACCTAAATAAAAGTCATTGCAAAACGAGGAAGGGAGAGGCTTCCAGCATCCCATTAGGGCTAGTATCAAGCACGCAGTGCTTGTTTTAAACAAAACTAGCAGGAGGCAGAGGACATGCCTGTTTTCTGTCTAACCCAGGAATCTAAACAAAAGCCAGGGGGTCATGCAAATCAGTCAAGAAACTGTTTTGCAGTGCTGTAGCCACACAGAGGTGCAGAAGATTTCCTCTTACCTGCTTTGCTATGTACAGCTATGCCTGTACATCTCCACCTCCTTTTCTCTGTGCCTCCTGGCAGCATGGAAAGGTTACTCAGCTTGTCCTCAGGAGGCAGCTTTCTCCACAACTCTGGTGAGCACACTAATATCCATACTACTGTAACAATGAAAAACCCTGGATCCCAATGCCGGCAGACCAACCTGCATTCATAGCTCACTATGAGGCTCACTATGTAAGGCTGTTTGGTTCTGAAAACGGAAAAATTTGTTCCAGAGCAACCTTTTTCTCCTCATGTCCACTTACAAGGGTTTAAGGAGTNCCAATGCCGACAGACCAACCTGCATTCATAGTGAGTGTAAGGCTGTTTGGTTCTGAAACGGAAAAATTTGTTCCAGAGCAACCTTTTTCTCCTCATGTCCACTTACAAGGGTTTAAGGAGTGATAGGGCAGAAAAAAGATCAGAGGCAGTTGATGCTTCCTTAATGGAAATCATTTATTTGTTTGTGGGTGAGGGAGCAGGGCAAATTAATACAGAACAACTTGTAATGAGAAAAATGGCTCCTCTCCACCCTGTTGATGGGGATGGAGTCAAACCAGACTGAGTATGGTTGCTTCTCTTCCCAGGAAATCCTTCTTGTCTTCAGTGGAGAGAGCTCCTCCTCTGGTGCTGAAGTGGAAACTCTGGGTTTCCACTAGTAATGCTGCGTTTATTCTACTCGCCCTGACTTTATTCTTTCAAAGCCAATGTTCTTGGACATGGGGAGACTTGGAGCTAGAATATATCTTGCCCTGGCCTGTTATTACAGCAGCATGGTCTCTTTGTTCAAACTTTTCTTCCTTGTAATTTGCCTTTAAATTTATGACAGCAGTTTTCTCATCACTGTGTGGCTATCAAACTTCTTGAATTACTATCTTGTGAACAATTTTTCAGTTTAGGGGAAATGGTTCATACTTATTTACCAATACACCATCACCCACAACATTGTTAATTCTTAAACAGTACTCTAACAAGCAAAAAAGATGGATTTATATTGACAGAAATCACATTGTTCCCATCATCCTCATACAGTTATATTAATGTTTTTATCTTTAAAAAATAAGCTATTTTCTTCTGTAGTGAGGCCCATTTGTCTGAATTCCTTGGATCCCACTTAGCTGTATTAGAAACAAAGACTAAATGACCAACAAAAGAAATTAAGGGTATATCTCTGGTTGTTTTCCAGGAGCTCAGGAAGGCAGATGTTATAAAAATAATATTTTTGTTAACATACAGTATTATCAACAGTATTCTGTGTTCCTCCAACAGTTTGAAACAATGCCATTGAGTTCATTTAGAAAAATTTAAAATCTTATCTGATAAGAAATTTGTGTTTGTGTGTGTGTGTGTTATCCTAATAACTTTTTCTGCTAGTGCTAGTCGTTTCTGTCTTAAAAACAGAGTCCACAGGGCAGACTTTTTTTTCATCTCATCCTGGACAACTAAAAGACAAAAAAAAGAGGAGAGACATTTAATTATTTGTAATCAATTTCTCTTCTTCTTCCACCTTCATACTTCTCAAATTTTAACAAACCTACTTCCTTCCTCACAGTTGCCTATTTCAGATACACTCTAGAAACTGTGCATCTCACTTGCTAGAAATCTCAGCTTGACAAATACTGTTCCTTCCTTGCATCCAATGCAACCTTTAGTGAGAAATGAGAGGAGTTAACCTGATCTGGAGAGTACAAAGCTGTAAATCAGTTGCTGTTCTGAAGGCCTAAGTTTTTATCAGGTGTTTCACTTTTTCCTCTAAAAAAAAGCAAAAAAACACCGAAAAAAACCCCAGATAGATAATCTAATATGGTTGTGACGGGAAGAAACAAGACATTTGTAACAGCTTTTAAAGCATTAAAAAGGAACCATGCCAGGAACAAATACTGTGTTTGTGTTCTGAGGCTAAGACATGACAGTTTTGAAAGAAGAGATTTACTGATTCAGGTTTGATGCCTTAAAATAATGAGGAGGTAGGAATGTCAAGGGTAAGAAGGGGAACATTGTTAGAGCATGTGGCCTCATTTAGAGAAAACAAAGATGTGCATAGAGCAGAAAAGAAGTTAACATTTAAGCCTTCATTTATTTTCATGGAGTAAAAAGCTCTACCATGTTACATGTCTGCTGGGAAGGCTCTTAGAGTTGTGGTTCTGCTTAGCCTAGAAGTGTCTTGAGTCCAAAGGTTTTAGGCTCAATAGAGAGATGCTGAATTGCTCCCTGCTGATACAGAGAGTACGATTACCCAGAGAAGGAAAGGAAGCGGTGGTAGCATAGGGAGGAGGAGAAAGAGGAGAAGGTAGCGAAGGAGGACTGCATGCTCAGCCCTGGCAGAGTGAGAAATCCTGACCAAACGGATGGTTCTGCACTGGAATTGTGATTTCTGTTTGTTTTCTATATTTAGCAATGATAATCTTGACCTGTATCGCCTTTTTGTGTATTATATCAATACGACTGTCTTTTTGCTTTTGCAGGTAGTGGTACTCATGTGTGCAGCAAAAGGTTTGCCAAGGCTGTTGGTCAGATGTTGAGGTTTCAGTCTTGACGCTCACAGTGTTCTTCTTTCCAAAATACTCACGGTTTTGTAGGAAAGTTATATTGCCAAAATGAATGGTGCACGACCACCGACTGACTCTGTTTTGCCAGAATCATTCAACCATGGGTGCTGACCACAGCATGGAAGACAAGATGAACACACCATATAAGGTTGAAATATTCATAGAACATACAGAAAACCTCACCCCAACAACTCCAGATGTTAAATTTGTTCATTAATCTGTGAAAAGAATGCTATCGAAGGAGGGTAAAAAGCAAACCAGAATTGTATGGACATATACAATTGCCCCACATATCCACTTGCAATCACACATGCTGTTACATTTATATGTAGTATCATGTAGGCTGTTTGCTAGCATACTCTTGCTCAAATAAAAGTATGTTTTGCATACATACACACACGTATGCTTTCCCACAGAACTTAATTCAATATGGTAATGCTCAGCACACTTCTGTGTTAGCATGCTTAAACTATAATCTTGGCACTTCTGGAAGAAGTCAAAGTACCAAGAGCTGTATTCATAAGGGTAAACTGCAAAAATACTCTAAGTAGTTTAAGGCAAATGGTATTCCTAAATCAGGGGGAAGATCTAACCAAGCCAAGGAAGTCTCCTCAAGGACTATCATCTCAGACGTTTCAGGCAAACTTGCTATTTTCTACTACGAAATCAACATTCACTGAGTGTTTGAAAAATGTTCTGGTGAAATCATGTTTCACTCTTGTTTTGGACAGAGGTAGTGAACTTGTTGTGTCTGTATAAATAACTACTTTTTCACCCTTACTATAGTCATGCAATCCTCCTTCTGTCTCCGAAACAAGTAATTTTCAATATTTCAGACAGATGATGCCAAGATACCAAGTCCTTCTCAAAAATTACCCCTCAGACCTTCCAGTCTGTTATCTTACATAGGCCAAAGCTAGATACATAAGTGTTCTGATCATAACAAAATAAGATGTTTTCTTATTATACTGAATAGCCCTGTTGCTCTGGTCTAGTTTTGGAACAGTTTTGCCCAGAATGGCTTAGTTGTTTTGATTTTCCACTATTGATGCTCTAAGTGATGACAGCAGAATGAAAGACAGCTTTGGTACCAAAGCACTTGTCACAGTCTACCTCAATCAGGCCATAGCCTTTTGGAAAGAAGAACAGTTTCAGAATATAACGTGAGGAAGAAAGTGGGAAAAATATTAATCGATGGCTGTGGGGGAAGCAACGTTTCTCCATCTGATGGCAAGGGAAGAACTTAGATACTAGACAATCTGAAACTCACTAGAAAGCTGGGAGCAGTTTGGTTTACCTGTTACCAAAACTGCTAACATTGTCACTGGAGAGCAGTGGGATGGTGTTTGCATTATAGCTAGATAGTTCCTCAGTGAAAAGTATGTTATAGTTCACATGAAAGCTTAATAACAGTTTCTTCATTATCAAAAATAGAGTGGAAAACCCTGTGACCTGTATGTGACCTGTATGATGACAGTAGGTGATCTGCCATATCTCTTCATCTGGCTCCCTGCTAGAAGAACACCAACCTTACCTAATTCAGAATACAGTAATGTTATAATATTGTCCATGTTTGAACATCCAAGTCCCAACACAACCTGATCAAACAGAGACAGCTCTATCTGCTTAACCAGAGAAACAGGGACAGATATACTAACGCATGTAATGTGTTAAAATTTTTGTTGAAAACCATTCAGTCTTCTCTAGAAATTCTCTAGAAATTTCTTGGCCTACAAAAACTCTTTCTGAATACATCTGCATCTACTGTTGCTGACTGTCCTTTTGGGAAGGTCTGCATGACTGAGAGAAATATAGCAGTAGGTGCTTCCTATACAATTTTATGATGATGAGGAAGTAAACGTAGGGTGTCTTTTTTATCATTTTCCGTGGTGAAAATAGGCAAAGAATAAAACTAAGTTGTGGAAGATACTATCAGATTCTTTGCCGCAGAAAATTGTTAATAGGTAAGACTGTGAGCATGAAAAGGCTTTTAGTTGTTATTTCTCAGGAAAATGATTATACATACCTATATTACCCATCATAACCATGGCATAAGCTTCATGCAAGGTAGCAGGGATTATGTAGGTGTGTATTCTCTAGGGCACAAAACCAGTATCTTACTGCATTATTGCAGTATTATCAGTCAAGAAGAGGCCAGCCCCAGAATGCTTTACTGTTTTTTTTTTGCTGTATAGGTGCTATGGGTACTTCAAACTTTTTGTTTGATTAGAAAGCTGTCGTGCCAAGAACATTTCAGGTTAATATTAATCCAATGGAAAGCAAAGCTGGATGACCTGTGTTTTGTGTTATTATTTTGAGTGCACCGAGTATATGTAGTAAACTGTCCTGGGCAGAGAATGCATTGTAATCTAGCTCTGACAGATATTACAATTTAGATAGGATATGAAAAGCAAAAGAGGACTAAGTCTTCCAAGTCAAGGACATTGCTGCTGGAAGGGTTCCTGAATGAAGGATATCTCTGAGATAAATTCCGGGACCTACTTACTGGAGAAAAGCTTATTGCCTCTGAGGAGCAATTCAGAGGATCTAAGAAAGAGTGAGTAGAGAAGAGCATAAACACAGCCAAACAATTGCAGGACCTGGGTAAATGTGTAAGGACATCTGCATGCAGCCTTCAATTTATATTTGCACACACAAATGAGTGGCTTGAGGACTCAGTTATTTTTGGTATGAACAATACTTATGCTCATAAATAAAAAAGGAGTCCTGGGGTAATGTACATACTTCATTCATAAAGAGTTTTGTGCAGGCTAGAAGACAAATAAGGGGTGAGATAGTCATGGTTTCCTTCGGATCTGTGCTTGACAGACAAATTTCTTGTCTTTTAATAGCTGTTTGCAGCAGCACAGATACCTGAGGCAGCTGTGGAAAATCACAAGAGAAAGGCTTTTATGTTGCACAAAAGCATACAAAAAAGCATTTAGCTTATATTTTTAAGAGATGGGTTTGGAATAATCAGCCTATTTTGAACTCAGTAATGGGGTTAAATGGCTCCGAAGAAGGAGTTTTATTTTCCAGTCTGCTCATGGCTGACAGTGGTGGTGAGGGTCAGATCTCTCAGTCCAGACAAGCTTCAACCATATTTTCAGTATCAGTAGCAAGCACAATGCGTGTTTGGTCTACTTGCCTTTTCAGCAAGCCTAATGCTTCCGTGGCATCTTGAATGAAGAAAAATAATTTCTTTGCTCAGATAAGTGCTTTTACTGAGCTTTGATTCAACCACTAGATCACGGATTAGGAAACTGGGGTTCAGTTCCTTCCCATGGGTAGCACTGTGTCAAACCACTGAAAGATCTGTCTCCTCTTGCATTGGCAAAAAAAAAACAGGGTTTCTTCTTTTTCTCGGTCCCTCTTCTCCTGCTTCTTGAAACATTTTTTTTCAACATTTAATTTATGATATTTCTTTCTTCAGTGTTTTCAAAGCATCCTTTGAAACATTGTAAATACCTTCAGTTTTCCATGACCAAATGCCAGTAGGCTTCAAGTTTCACTTTGGTTCTTTGCAAGCAGATTTGTTGATTAGTAGGGAAAAGATGGTGGAGCAGAGAGCTTAGACTGTAACATCCCTGAACATCTGTGGGAGAAAACTTAGTCTATGGCAACAGAGCCCTCCTAAATGAGAGGAATTCTTTTCTATGTCCAGTATCTCATAAGCCATGATAAGAGAGCAGGAACTCTGATAGGAGAATTATCTCATATTTTTTTTGATTATTTGTATAAAATCTGCACTCACCCATTCAACGTGCTTTAGTCTGCTGAAGAAGGTTTTTAAAAAGTTCCTGAATAGACTCTGTTAACTTTAGGTTTACATGTGATATTTTTCCTGCACAACACAGGTCCTCAATTTTAAAACCATCTCCCTGCGATAAAATGGAAAAATGACAGATAATGTTACAGCTACAATGGTAAAAGCGATTGTGTATGAGGAGCTTTTGCACTTAACGGTGTAATGAAGCACTTGATGTTATGACAACCAGAAATTTAGACTCAAGGAAACAATGCAATTAGGAAAATTATATGTGTGTGGTAGCAGAGTATATTAAAGTACATGCCACCTGGACTTCATCAAGAAATCTGTTTAATTGGGATGCCTCTTGGAGTAAACCTCATTTAATTCTAATGACATTTAATAGTAATAGCTGTGGCTTGGTGGGGATGGTAATTCCATTCAACTGGGATGTCTCCAGGTGATGCACTGGTGATGAGGTCTGTGTTCGTGTGTCACAGCTGCATGCTGCTTCCATCTCTTTTTATTGATCAGTACCCTTCAGTTTCTCTCTACCCGCCAAGCACCAAGACTGCTCAAGAAAAGAAATTTTGAAAGTCTC